>JACXGJ010001559.1:0-80845 GCA_016801105.1 Esox niger | reverse complement strand
CTCTAACCAGCCGAACCACTCTGCTGGGTTTCACTCGAACCAGCCGAACCAATCTAATGGGTCTATCAATAACCCACTAAACCAAATGAGCTCAACGTTTGAGCTGGGACCATAGGGAGAAGGGTCCACTTGGTTATTAAACCACACAGGATTGTCTCGCCAGTCACCATGCCAGATACCATGCCAGGTACCATGCGAGGTACCATGCCAGTCACCATGCCTGGAGCGGATCAGCACGTCTGCCGTATACAATCTATATGTTAGATAATGAAAACATAGGGCAGTATATAATAGAAATGTTAGATAGTGAAGACAGGGCAGTATATAATCTAGATGTTAGCGTAGACCAAGGAAAGGAGCCACTAGCAGACAGACAGCCTCAGCTGGCCCATTAACGCCATGTCTGTTTCCCGACAATAACCAGTGAGATGGCGTGGTTGAAGACCAGAGGTGCTCCTGAGCACTGAGGCATACAACACAATGCTGTGTGTGCGTGTGTGCGCGTGCGTGCGAGACCTAAGGAACCGACCTATTAGGGGCGGTTAGTGTGGATTGGGGGAAGGGAAGGATTAGTCGGAGTGTTCGCCACAGTTATTGGTCGCTGGACACAAACAATGGGAGGACTAAAGGAGACGTGGTGTCTGTGCTCCCCCACCCCGGACCTGCCTCCCGTACCCCTTCTGTCCCTCGTCCGCTTGAGGGCTGTGTGTGTGTGTGGCTGGGGTTGTTTGTGTATGTGTTTCTCAGACACCCTCTAGGGTAGAGACGGCCATGTGTGTGAAGCTGGAAGATCTGCCACCCTGTCTAGTGTACATTTGGCCCCGCCCTCACTGTGTGGTGGCCTAGATGGATCCATGAGCTAGCCTACATAATGAGCCAATACAACAGGAGTGTCAGACTAGCCTAGATGCTATCGCTGGGCTAGGTAGAAGAAATATATAATAGCCTATTGACAATCAATGGACTATAAACTCACAGAACGAGTAACTGCTCACCATGGGCTAAGAGCATTCAGTCCTGCGTAGGTATCTGCTCTAATTCTGTTGCCAGTCTTTTAGTTGGCGCCTCAGAACTGAAGCCAAGTCCCAAAGCAAAGTGTATCTAATAACTTAACTCCAACTTACTGTTTCTGTCATTTACGTTTCAGAAGCCAGTGACTTGATTACATGTTAGGTAAGGTTACATTGTTTAGGACATTATCTTTGGCAAAGTATGCTTCTGACTGTACAAACACAGTGTTGAGCTACAGAGCAGAAAGAGCCCATTGTGTTTTTAATGAGCTTCTTTTGATAGACGCACTGGTTTGCTGCTTGTCTCTCCAGGTCATCCCATACACACACTTATACAAGAGGTTCTCCCAGACAAACAGAAAGACACACACATACCCTCTTACAACAAGAGATGCCATTGTGCAATGGAGTGAGAGAGTGTGTTTGCGTGTGTGTGCGCGTGTTTGCGTGTGTGTGCACGTGTTTGCGTGCGTGCGTGCGTGCGTGTGTGTGTGTGTGTGTGTGTGTGTGTGTGTGTGTGTTAGCTCTAAAACCAGAAACATTTTTACACATGAGGACCTTTTACTGGTCCCCATGAGGCAAAAGTCAATTTCTGGCTCAGGGTTAAGGATTAGGCTCAAACTTTCAATACCTTTTAGAGTTAGAATTGGGGTTTCTTTAAGGTCCAGGCATTGTTGGTTAGGGTTAGGGTTAAGATTAGGGCAAGGGAGCATGCAATTTCTATTTTCTGGTCCCCATGAGGTTGTGTGTGTGTGTGTGTGTGTGTGTGTGTGTGTGTTTCAATGGTTAGGGAGAACATGTCTGTGGGGGGCACATTTGATTCTCTATTAAAATGCATATGTCTGTGCCCATTCCAACACATGACTAAAACACCCCACATATGACTACATTTCTGACTCCTCCACGTTCTCCTTGCAGTGTGCACCATGACGACAGAGGCTAGTGCGTTGGGCGAGGCGGAAACAGAGGGCAAGCAGACGCCCAGTGGTGCTGAGCCGGAGGCAGAAGAGGAGAACAAACAGGAGCCCTGTGGAGCTGAGCCGGAAACAGAACCAGAGAACAGGGAGAACCCAGAGCCAGAGGCAGCAGAAGCAACCGTTCCAGAGGGGGAGAAGCCCAGTGAGAAGGCCTCAGAGCCTGGCCCTGCCGAGGCCTCCACTTCCTCTACCGCCACCACTGACCAGGAGCAGCTAGTGAAGCCACGCCAGCGCACCTCCGCCGGCCGAGGCCTCTCACGCCTCTTCTCCTCCTTCCTTAAGCGGCGCTCGCAGTGCACTGACATTGAGTGGGCTGAGGTGGAGAAGGCGGAAAAGGAGAGGAAGGAGAAGACCGAGGCTGGAGCAAAGGATGAGAACTTAGAAGAGGAGAAGAAAGAATCAGGGGCAAAGGGAGAGGAAAAAGAGGAGAAAAGGAAAGACAAGGAAGAAAAGAGGAAAGGTAAGGAGGAAAAAGTAGAAGAGGACGCGGTAGTGAAGAAAGAAGCTGAGAAGAAGAAGCACGAGGAAGGAGAGGCAGCCAAAAAGGAAGAGAAGAAGAAAGAGGAAGAGGCGGCAAAGAAAGCAGAGAAGAAGAAAAAAGAAGAGGAAGAGGCAGCAAAGAAAGCGGAAAAGAAGAAAAAGGAAGAGGAAGAGGCAGCAAAGAAACAGTCATTAAAAAAGAAAAAAGAGGAGGAAGAGGCAGCAAAGAAAGCAGAGAAGAAAAAGAAAGAAGAGGAGGAGGCAGCAAAAAAAGAGGCAGCAAAGAAGAAAAAAGAGGAGGAAGAGGCAGTAAAGAAAGCGGAAAAGAAGAAGAAAGAGGAGGAAGAGGCAGCCAAGAAAGCAGAAAAAAAGAAGAAAGAAGAGGAAGAGGCAGCAAAAAAAGAAGCAGTTAAGAAGAAGAAAAAAGAGGAGTTAGAGGCTGCGAAGAAAGAAGCAGTGAAGAAGAAAGAAGAGGAAGACAAAGCAAAGAAAGCTGAGAAGCAGAAAAAGGAGGAGGAGGAAGAAGTGAAAAAAGAGGCAGAGGACAAAAAAGAGGAAGAACTGGAAAAAAAGAAGGAAGTTGCAGAAAAAAAGAAAGAAGAGGAAGCAGCTGCTAAAAAAGAGGTGGAAAAGAAGAAAGAGGAGGAAGAGGAAGTGAAAAAAGAAGAGGTAAAGAAGAAAAAAGAGGAAGAGGTAGCGAAAAAACAGGAAGAAGAAGTGAGAAAAGAAGAAGTAAAGAAGATAAAAGAGGAGGAAGAGGCAGCAAAGAAAGAAGTGGATAAGAGAAAAGAGGAGGAAACAGCAGCTAAAAAAGAGTTTGAGAAGAAGAAAGCAGAAGATCTAACAGCCAAGAAAGAGGAGGAAAAGGCAGTGAAGAAAACACAAAAGGGGAAGAAAAAAGAAAAGGAGAAAAAAGAGGAAAAGGAAAAAGCAGAGCAGAAAGAAGAAAAGAAAGAGAAGGAGAAGAACGAGGAAAAGCAAAAGGCAGAGCAGAAAGAGGAGGCAAGAGGAAAGAGAGAGGTGAAGAAGAAAGAGGAGAAGGGGAAGAAAAAACGTAAGAGCAAAAAGAAGACAGCAGAGTCTCCAGAAGGGGTGCAGTCACCTACAGAGGAACAGGTGAAAGCCCCCATCGCAGCACCAGAGCCGGAGCTCAAAACTGAACCAGAGGCTGAACAGGAGACGCAGGAGGAGGTGGCTGAGGTCCAGGACCATCACTCAGTCAGTAGCACAGACACTCCGGTGAGTGAGGGCAGAAGCAGACACTCGGGTGAGTGAGGGCAGAAGCAGACACTCCAGAGAGTGAGGGCAGAAGCAGACACTCCAGAGAGTGAGGGCAGAAGCAGACACTCCAGAGAGTGAGGGCAGAAGCAGACACTCGGGTGAGGGAGGGCAGAAGCAGACACTCTGGTGAGTGAGGGCAGAAGCAGACACTCCAGAGAGTGAGGGCAGAAGCAGACACTCCGGTGAGTGAGGGCAGAAGCAGACACCCCAGAGAGTGAGGGCAGAAGCAGACACTCCGGTGAGTGAGGGCAGAAGCAGACACTCCGGTGAGTGAGGGCAGAAGCAGACACTCAGGTGAGTGAGGGCAGAAGCAGACACTCAGGTGAGTGAGGGCAGAAGCAGACACTCAGGTGAGTGAGGGCAGAAGCAGACACTCAGGAGAGTGAAGGCAGATGCAGACACTCCAGAGAGTGAAGGCAGATGCAGACACTCCAGAGAGTGAAGGCAGATGCAGACACTCCAGAGAGTGAAGGCAGAAGCAGACACTCCAGAGAGTGAAGGCAGATGGAGACACTCCAGAGAGTGAAGGCAGAAGCAGACACTCCAGGGAGTGAAGGCAGAAGCAGACACTCCAGGGAGTGAAGGCAGAAGCAGACACTCCAGGGAGTGAAGGCAGAAGCAGACACGTCACCTCAGGTGGCCGTGAACAGCCCTCATCCTTGTCAGCATCCTGCAGTTGTCTGTCATGGTTTAGGTTAGGGCGAGAGCAGGTCTTGCGGAGCATTGTATACACCGTATATATTATATATTTATAAGTGTGCTAATTCGCTTCTGTCTTCTTATCGTTTTCATGTTGCTTTTGTAATGTTGCTCAGTGCAGCAGTGTTGTTGAGTAGAATGAATGTAAGTCACATATAAGAAACAAGGATTAACGGAAGTGAACTGAGCATCACTCAACACTACTTAATGTACGTGACTCCAACAAACAACATGACGGTCACAGAATTGCTCCAAACTGCAGACACCCAGCGTGCCAGAGGAGACGGAGACGGTACACAACACAAAGTCCTTTGTAGTCTGAGGCCTTTCTTTTTTTCTATTGATATGAATTTTTCATTTTGTGCGTTGCTGGCTCAGCAGGACTCCGGCTCGGCTGGTCTGCGCCAGTCCAGCCTGCGTCTGTGCAGCTCCGGGTAGGCCTTATGCCGTAATTACATTGCCTTTATGCAGCCATGCTGGACTGTACATCTAGTGAATACAAGCGACCTGAAGTGTTGTTGGTAGGAAGCAGAACGTCGGTTGCGCGATTATATCCTCCATTTTTTGTATGTGGTGTTATGTAACTTTGGGAGGTCGTCACACTGCCGCCGTCTGTTCTTGAACACATTTTTCCTGAGGAGAATGACTGCGTCGCACGTTGAGTCACTCGGCCCGGCACATACACGGGCCGTACTCTGTGTCAAACCGCTGGTACAACATAGCAGTCCGGTAACCTTCCTGTCACCCCTTGCCCGGCACAGGGAGAGCAGCGAGCGGACGGCGAGTTAGAGATGGAGAACCTAGCGGTTGAGGAAAAGCAACAGGAAGAAACTGAGAAGTCTGGGGAGGAGGCAGCCGAGCAGAAGGAGGAGAATGATTGTAACGGAAGGGGGGAGGAGGAAGGGGAGAAGACAAAAGCTGAGGAGAAGAAGGCCGCAGACGGGGCCAAGGTATCCAAGCGCCTGCGGATCATGCAGTGTAAAGTCACCCTGCTGGACGACGCGCTGTTTGAGTGTGAGCTGGATGTAAGTCAGATCTTAAATACTCTGCTGTCTTTACAGGCTTGGTCGTCCTGTCCATGTTGTTATTACTGTCTTTACAGGCTTGGTTGTCCTGTCCATGTTGTTATTACTGTCTTTACAGGCTTGTTTGTCCTGTCCATGTAGTAATAACTGTCTTTACAGGCTTGTTTGTCCTGTCCATGTTGTTATTACTGTCTTTACAGGCTTGTTTGTCCTGTCCATGTAGTAATAACTGTCTTTACAGGCTTGGTCGTCCTGTCCATGTTGTTATTACTGTCTTTACAGGCTTGTTTGTCCTGTCCATGTTGTTATTACTGTCTTTACAGGCTTGTTTGTCCTGTCCATGTTGTAATAACTGTCTTTACAGGCTTGTTTGTCCTGTCCATGTTGTAATAACTGTCTTTACAGGAATGTTTGTCCTGTCCACGTTGTAATAACTGTCTTTACAGGCTTGGTTGTCCTGTCCACGTTGTAATAACTGTCTTTACAGGTTTGTTGTCCTGTCCATGTTGTAATAACTGTCTTTACAGGCTTGTTTGTCCTGTCCACGTTGTCATAACTGTCTTTACAGGCTTGTTTGTCCTGTCCACGTTGTCATAACTGTCTTTACAGGCTTGTTTGTCCTGTCCATGTTGTAATAACTGTCTTTACTGGCTTGTTTGTCCTGTCCACGTAGTAAAACCTGTCTTTACAGGCTTGTTTGTCCTGTCCATGTAGTAATAACTGTCTTTACAGGCTTGTTTGTCCTGTCCATGTTGTAATAACTGAATACCAGGTCAGCCATGGTCCTTACTGACCTCTGTGAATGATTTTTTGGGATTGTTAATGAATACAAACAGTACTTAATGAATGCTTGTTTGTGATCGGTCTTGATTTATACTCAATCGGTTCCCTCTCTCTTTCTCTGTCGTGGTCGTAGAAACATGCGAAGGGCCAGGATCTGTTTGTGAAGGTCTGTGACCACCTCAACCTGCTGGAGAGGGACTACTATGGCCTGGCTGTCTGGGAGACCCCCACATCCAGGGTACAGACCACTGTCAGATTGGCTGACTCTGTCAAGCAGCAGGGCCAAAAGATGAGAAGACCAGCTCTGTTCAGTTATAGAGCGGCTTTGCATGTAGTTTGACTGTGTTCTTTTAGTAAATGAGTAGCCTGTAGGATTAAAGGTGCAGTTGCGACGCATAAGGCAGCATGATGTTGTTTTAGTGCTAAATCATCACAGAGCCTTTTCTCCCTCTTCCTCACAGACCTGGCTGGATGCTTCCAAAGAGATCCGGAAACAAGTAGCAGGTGGGTGATGTTATCCTGTATGACACGTAAATTAACTTTCCTGGATCTCCATTGGAAGTGTCAGTTCAGTTACCAACAGGCCTCAGTATTTTAACTGTGTTGGACCGTCCTCTGTGTCTCCAGATTACACGTATGAGTTCACCTTCAATGTGAAGTTCTACCCTCCTGATCCGGCCCAGCTCACGGAGGACCTCACCAGGTCGGTCTACGACCCACACGTCACCTCCTCTTCCTCCCAAATGAAGTAGGTTTCGGGGTCTCATGATTGTCCCACCTCCTCTTCCTCCCAGGTACTACCTGTGTCTGCAGCTGCGTAAGGACATCCTGAGTGGCCTGCTGCCCTGCTCCTTCGTCACGCTGGCCCTGCTGGGCTCCTACACGGCCCAGTCCGAGCTGGGCGAATACGACCCGGAGGTCCATGGCACTGATTACGTCAAGGAGCTGAGGTTAGCCCCGGGACAGGGCAAAGAGCTGGAGGACAAGGTCATGGAGCTGCACCGCACATACAGGTAAGCTCCAGGCTGTGGCCGAGTCCAGTGGCCGGGTCCCAGTCTAAAGGCAGTCGTCTGCCATCTTCCTGCCTCCAAATGCACTTAACTTTGTACTTAGAACAGGATGGGTGTGCCGTCTGACTCAACGCATCGCTCAAATTACGACACGACACACTTTCACATGCACTGCAAATGGATGGTCTGGTAGCTGATGACTTTTATAACTTATATATTTATTGGTATGTGGACATGTGTCTCCAGGTCCATGAGTCCAGCCCAGGCAGACATGATGTTTCTGGAGAATGCTAAGAAGCTCTCTATGTATGGAGTCGACCTCCACCAGGCCAAGGTAAAATCCAAAGTGTTACGTAATGACCTGCCAGTCAGTGGTTGATCTGTGGTTGTCCCTCAGTCTGTGGTAGAAAAGTAGTGAACTCGCAAATTGAAGTGCATGATTTGGGATTTGCAAACCTGTACATCTCCGGCAACCAGATTAATTATAAAATTGTTGTCGTCATCAAAATCAAGGGATTATTCTGCTGTGGTTGAACGTGTAGCAGAGGCTGCCTCCTAGTGGCATGCTTCTGAAAGCGCAGAAGCCAATAACGGACAGACACTATTGATAATCCACTGTACTGAAAGTGGATTTTTTTTTCACATGCTCACAGGATCTTGAGGGTGTGGACATTATGCTTGGGGTTTGTTCCGGTGGGCTAATGGTATATAAGGACAAGCTGAGGATCAATCGATTCCCCTGGCCCAAAGTCCTCAAGATCTCCTACAAGAGAAGCAGCTTCTTCATCAAGATCCGTCCCTCTGAACAAGAGCAGTATGAGAGCACCATTGGCTTCAAGCTGCCTAACTATAAGGCCTCCAAGAAGCTTTGGAAGGTCTCCGTGGAACACCACACCTTCTTCAGGTAAGAAACATCCTGACCCTCAGCCATGTACTGGTCCAACAGCCGTGAGGAAAGTATTGCTCCTTAAACGTTCAAAAGATTTTTGAGTGAAAATGGTGGGGAAAGACTGGCAACATTTGTGGTATTAACAATGATTACATTAACCCCACAATGCACCACAGCGTAGCCTTGGTGAACTACACGTCACCTTTAACCACTGGTTTCGAGTCCGTTTAGCTTACCCCTACCTTCGCAACCCTATACCGTATCAGTGGTGACCTACCAACTTCCGGCATAATCCAATTCTGCCCACACTTCTGCCCGGCAACAGGGGGCCATTCTCGGGTTGCCATTCCCTCCTGCTTTGTAAGTGGCTAATTGGCCCCTGAAGCTTAAGCTTCCTCATAGTAATTCAATTATCTCCTGATTGGTAGCCTAACCCTATGGAGAAACATCCTTCTGCTCCCAGTGAACCTCTTACCCAGCACTTCTAATGGGCGGCTAACGTGACAAGTCAGGCATATAAGAGGAGCTTTGTGTTAAGCTGGGCTAAGGTTAGTTGACAGTGGTCTATATCGCCTAGCAGCATGACATTGAAGGGGCATGACTAAGCATGTGATAGTGGTGGAGTTTGGCCGGCCAACATGTGTGTCTCGCTCTAATATTAACTGTGTCCTATTTACTAAGTCACAAATAAGAAAAAGAATCACATGAGATGTCGAACTCTTCCGAGCGTTCCCTGAATCTGTGTGTGTGCCCTGCGCTAGGGTGTCAACGGTAGAGCCCCCAACATCCCGCTCCCGGTTTCTGGCCCTGGGGTCAAAGTTCCGGTACAGTGGTCGCACCCAGGCTCAGACCCGCCAGGCAAGCTCAATGATTGACCGACCCGCCCCACGCTTCACACGGTCTGCCAGCAAGAGGCTGTCCCGTACCATAGATGGAGGTAGGGGTGTGCGTGCGTGTGTATGTGTGTGCGTGCGTGTGTGTGTGTCTGTGTGTGTGTGTGTGCGTGCGTACGTGCGTGCAAGCACAACCTCCTTCCTTCTCTAACTTGTCCCGCTCTTGTAGCTGAAGACAGTGTTCCCCGAGCCCTGCAGCTCTCTCCTCCCCCAAAGAAGACTGCTGAGGACGATTGGTCCCTCCAGCTGGCAGCTGACCAACCCCAGACCTTTACAGATTTCCCAGGTAGCCCATCAGGAACTGAGTGGACTTTTCAGCTTGGATTCACCTTGTGTACATTAACATCGGTTCAGCCTTGCTAGAGAACCACATGCTGTATTTGTGAATGGGCTTTATCTAACCACACCCTCCAGTCGGTCCATTCAGCTTCTATGCTTCCTGCCTCACGCTGATCTCAGTACAAGTGGCCGTATCTAACATTGTAACCTTGTATACTCAAGAGGGCCAAAGCGCAGGACCTGCTGTTTCTGGAGCTTTGGAGATCCCTGGGCAGAGTAATCATCATTTAGTTCACATCAAACCTCATTGGGTCTTCATCTAGATGCCCTACCTGAACCACTCACTTCAGACCTCATCTGTGTCATCACCTCTATGCCTGTTCGCAGGCCGACAGCTCAGACGGACCTGTCTATCAATCACAGCTATATTAATGTTCCATTGAAGTCATACATCTAACAACTGACTCCCGCTTCAGAGTCAAGCTTTTTATTGTTTTGCTAGTCCAGTGTTGCGTAAGATACATGGTACATGCTTGAAGACTGCTGGTTCTGTGCTTGTGACTGAACGGCTTGCCTCTAACTTTCTCAGAATACCACGGTAGTCTCCTAATGTGCTGTCTGCCTGGCTGATACATTAAATTCCACGTTGCTACTTTCCTGAGTTACCCCTGAAACGCGAGATTGACTTCAAACTGCTGAGCTGCGGGAGGTTTGGTGCCCCTTCCGCTCTCCTCCACCTTGCTTCGAAATGAACACCGACCATAATGCCGTCACCTTGTTTTATTCACAGTTCGAGGGGTGGGGACATCCTCTCAGAGCTGGGATCAGGGAGAGTCTGTTCAGGCAGTCACACAGATGTGGCACGAGAGTGAAACAGGCCAGACAGTCAGTCAAACATGGCAGGAACAGGTCCCTGATGAACGACAGAATGGGAGAAAAGAGGAGGAAGATTGGTCTGTCCTTCTCGGCCGGCAACCTTCACTTCCTGTTGTTTTCCACACCAGGAAGGAACAGCCAGGTATCTTTTTCAATGGGATTCGTTCTCTGCTGATTTGAGCTTTGTTCTGCCGTGCAGGAAAAAGCTGCGTGTCCTTGTTTTGAAAAGGATTCGGCTGTTTTAAGTTTTGCTTTGGCTGTAAGTTGACGCGGTGGGAAGTAAACTTGCTTTGCTTGCCGCAGGCCGTTACGATATCGTTCAAACGTGTTCCACTGTTGGTTAGTGGCTTAGTATTTAATGTTGCTGTCCTGCCTTCATCCTAGCAGAGCAGTGATATTGAGGTAAGTGCGCTTCGCTTACGGTGCACCCTTTGCAATGTGCTCACACGCTGCGTCATTTTCCCGTCTGTAAGGGATCTGGTCAATTCTTAATGTTTCAGTGATGTACTCAGTCGAATGCTCATCTGTCAGAGTGGCCAATGGGGGCAGTCTGGGGAGGCTACTACAGCCAAGGCAAGAACCAAATGATGATTGGTTCGATCAACTCAACCGGACCTTTGAGGTTGCAGACACACCTCCATGTGAGTTGTCATTTTACAGACTTTTCTGTTTTTCTGGGAGAACAGAGAATTGTTGTTTCTGCAACGTTTAGAATTTTTCACTAAGGAGGCTGCATTCCTTTTCTTTCCAAACTGACAACCCCAATCTGCTCTGCCTTAGTCTCTCCCCCGGTCTCCCTGACGAAGGCGGGGTCTAGTGCCAAGCAGGAGAGGAGGGAGGAGGTTATTAGAAGGCTCCAAGTAGGAGTGTTCTTAGTGGATAAGCTGAGGGAGGTGGACGAATTGGAGGAGAGGCTGAGGGAGGTGAAGGTCCTGGAAGAACGTCTGCAGGAAGTTGACGAGTTGGAGGAGAGGATACAAGAGGAGGTGGAGGCCATACAACAACAGGAGGAGGAGGAAGGGATAGGAATGACGAGAACGGTGATAGAAAAAGTGGGAGAGCAAGGGAAAGCTGAGGAAGAAGATGAGTTGGCGGATCAAATAAAGGAGGTGTTTCTGAAAGGGTTGCTGCCACAAGAGTCACGAACATATGAGGGGCAGATGTTGGAGGTAGGGGTACCAAAAGTGGTTGAGGAAAGGACAGGAGAGAGGAGAGTCGAGCAGAAGAAGAAGAAGAAGGTTACTATAGTGATTGATGAAGTTCCTAATGAAGTAAGGCGGAAATCCTCTGAGAAGTTGTCAGAGGACATGATAGGGGGTCATTTTTATAAAGAGGGACAACTTATGGTAAAATTCAATGAACTTTTTGCGGCAGAGAAGTTAGGTTTGCCTGTTGTCATTAATCAGAATCAAGTTGGACAAGAGGAGAGGCTCCAAGAACAAGAAAATGCCTGGGAGGAGACACAAAAGGTGATGGTGAATCAGGTGGAGCTTGTAGATGAAGGATTGAAAGAGTTGGCAGGGGAGGAGAGGATGCAAGAGGCTTTGATGGAAGAGTGGCCTGTGGCAGTTGAGGAAGGTAGAGTGGAGAGGAAGGTGAAGAAAACCAGGAAAACTGTGAGTATAATGGAAGACAAGGCACAGAGTAGTAGGCCTTGGGATGAGCAGAGATCACATGAGAAGCTCTCAGAGGACCAGATTGGTGGCCATTATTTCAAAGAGGGGCAAGTTTTGGAGAAATTCAAAGATCTGTTTGGAGAGGAGACCAACCTTGTGCTGGACCGGGTTACACGAAAGGAGAGGCTCCAAGAACTGAAAGATGTAGAAGCTCTAGAGATGATCGGGCTAAGAAGGCTTGAGGAAACTGGTGTAGAGGACAGCCAGAGCATGGCGAGGGTAGTGGAAAAGATCGGAGAACAGATATCGTATTCAGAGGAAAGGAGAGGTAGTTCTAAAGAGGGGGAGGTTTTGGTGAAATTCAGGGAGGTGGGGGAGATGATTCAGCAGAAGGCCACACAGATGGATGATTCCAGGCAGGGCGTGGAGGTAGTGAAAGGGAACGTGCAGCCAGCCCAGTCGGACGACAAGGACGATTGGTTTGTGCTGCTGGACCGACTTTCATACCCGACCCTCTATAAGCCTCCAGGTATGTCGTCTCAGCCAATCGGCTATGCTTTCCCTCATTTCCCATGGACATGCAATGTAAATGTCTGCTTTACCGTCACCCACAAAATGACCAGCGCATCTCTAACACCCCCTCTGCCGAACTAATCAGCACTTGTGCGTGAAATGTAATGTGGACTGTGGACTTTGGTGTAATGTGGACAGGTGACTAATAGAACTGCCGTCTCCACTTATCAGTCGTGTCCGTTGAAAACGTGCCGGTGCCTCTGGCCTCAACAAGATTCTCTGTGGTGTTAGTCGAAGAGGAAGAGCAAGGGGTTGAACCCACCGGTGAGGAAGCCATTCCAGGTGCAATGGTGGAAGGGCTGAAACTGTGGCAAGGGCAGGAAGATGATTGGTTTTTGCTCTTGGACCAGGCTGAGCGTGTTCCCTCTGGTATACCAACCACACCACCTTCAGGTATTATTAAAGCCCCGATGTCTGCATTAATAGCATCATTGCGGTGCTACGGGCTTGACTAAAACACCTTGATCAAATTGGTCACCCAGGTTTTGAATGTCATTGTTTTGAAGGTTCTTTGTGTCTGCCTGTTCTAGCTTTTTTGGAAAAGGAAGCAAAGGAATATGTAGACAATACCATCTTGCTCGTGGTTGAAGAGATGACCAAAGAGCATGTGGAAGAGAGAAGGGAGGTCATAGTGGAAGACGAGACACATCCAAAAGAAATGAGACTTCCAGCACAGAATGTTGAAGACGACTGGTTTATATTGTTGGATATGGTTCCCAGAGAAGTGTCTTTGATTCCACAAGGTATCCTTATCATCCCACGCACAGCTTACCAGTTCCATTAAATACCAAAAAAGTAAACAAGCCAGAATGTTCCACGCACATTTTATTTTGCCTTAAGCAATAAAATAACAATGGAAATAACTTAATCAAAGGCTAGGAAAGCTCAAAAATAGCTGCAGAAGCCCTTTTGTTTGTTTTGCTACAGTGCGTATATGAAGTTCTTATCTCATGGTCAAACATTCACTTGAAATAAAACTCTTGTTGACTACCTTCCAGTCTTAGCCACTTCAAAATGTTGCTGTTCTTGTTGTAATGCCAGACAAACAGAAATTTGCTTTATGTCACCCCTGGCTTAAATTAACTTGTAGGCCTAACCTTTTTTTTACTATTTCTGACTACCTTTCCGGTTGTATTTGACTTTTCCAGTGAGGTCCAAGAGAAAAGGTGGTTTACAACGATAATGTTATGCATTATCCCTATAATACTATCAAGACATTGACTTGGCTTGTTTGCTCTTGCATTAGATTCGTTGGAACAGCACATTCCCGTATATCCAGAAAAGAGCAGGCCTTCCATCTCAGAAGAGATGATGGTAGAGCCAAAAGATGAGCCATCGTTAACTGTGACTGTTGTGGACGATATGAAGTTAGAAGAGGGGAGTTATTTACGGCAGAAACCTGTACAGTCACAGAGAGAGATGAAAGATGACTGGTTTGTTCTGTTGGATGTTGTTCCTAGAGAATTCTCATTGATTCCATCAGGTATTAGCATATTTCCTTAAAATAAGACAAACTTAAACATTTCACTATGTACTAAGATAAGTCTCAGTTACATGGCTTTCTGTCAGTTTAAAAAAATCTATACCACAAATGTCTGAGGATTCTATTTGTATCAGGCTTTTTAGAACATCATATTCGGGTGTCTCAAGAAGAGAGCTTCTCTGTGGTTGAAGTAAGAGAGGTTGGAACGGTGGATTTAGTGAAAGAGCTGAAGATAAAGCCAGAAGAGACTCTTCCAGAACAGATGGTATTGGAGCAAAAACCAGCACAACCTTCAAAAGAGATAGATGATGACTGGTTTATTCACTTGGATGTTGTTCCCAAAGAACCATCTGTTATGCCATCAGGTATTCTTCTCATCCATTACCATATCTATCCATTCGTTTTTTCAATGCCCATAGCTATCAATAACTGTCTTTCAACATGACATTTGATTATCCACAAAGAGAGAATGGCTTCCGATACACATTGCTTTGTTTTGTGCTTTCAGTTATCTTCTAAATCTTGTGTGTTTGTGTCAGCTTCTGTTAAAGAGTGCATTCTGGCCTATCCAGGGGAAAGCATCTCATCTGGGGTTTTAGTGCAAACTGTAGAAACCATGGAGAGAACGGTGACTGTGACTTTATTGGAAGAGAGGACAAGGGACAGACGTGAAGACAAAACTATAAATCCAATACAGCTGTCAAGAGTGGTGGATGATGACTGGTTTGTGCTTCTGCATGTTCTACCCAGAGAAGCCACCTATATGCCACCAGGTACATAATGGAATTCATGGCTGTGCTTTTCAGCACCTAATCCCGTTGAAATATTCTTAGCACTGCTCTCGTCACTTGCGGACTAACAGAACACTTTTCACATATGGACCTCCAAATCGTTTGCTCATAAATATGCTTTGATGACTTGCGTGCAAATAGCTTATTGCGAGCCCCAAATCTCTGTTAAGCTTGGAGAATCTGAAGGCTAAGCACTGTGTCTTTCCATCAGTGGTTTCAGAAGAGCCAAGACCGCTGTGTCCAGATGTTGTCAGCCCTGTGCTAGAGCTAAAGTCGGTAGAGCAGACACCAGCGGTGGTGTTGGTGCAGGATATGAAATGGCACCAGGAAAAGGAAGTAGAGGAGTGGCCTCCACAACCATTGAGAGATGATGATTGGTTTACACTCCTTGATGTTGTCCATAAAGAGCCAATAATTATACCACCAGGTACCCTTCTTTCTTCATTGCCACAATCTCTGTTTCTCTTTAAGAGCTTCTGTGTAAGGCTAAATGCTTGCTGTTGACTAGTCCAAATCAACCCCCCCCAAAATCCTTCTTTTCCTTAAAAAACTCAAGAACTGGTTTTAGTTTGGGTCAAGTAGCAGCCAAATCTTTGGTTAAAGAACTCGTTATATAATATGGAGATGTTGTAGAACGTGGCCTGATATCTTGTGGACTGTTTAGCTGTTTCTGATTGTCCTTGTTTCCATCAGCTGCTCCAGGGCCAGTGGTTTACCCTGAGGTAAGCATTGTAACTGCTGTTACTATAGCGGAAGAGACTGTGGAACCAAAACCTCCAAAGACAGTGAGATTCATGGAAGAGGCCATTATGATGAAGGAAAGGCATGTGGTAATGACCAGAGAGGTGGATGATGATTGGTTAATACTTTTGGACAACACTCCCTCAGAGATTCTGACAACTCCCACAGGTATAGCAGCTTATCTGCACATTTCCCGTTACGGCATTTACTTCGATAAAATTTGACAATACCTTTTCTCTTTGTCTTATTTCAGTGTTCCCCATAGAAAGACCGGTTAGAGAGAAGGTACCACAGATAATAGTGGTGGAGGAAACTAGGAAACAAGAGAAAATGGTAGAGAAGAGACAACAGGAGATTATACAGGTGAAAACACTGCCAGCCCAGCAAAGAGAGGAGAAAGATGATGATTGGTTCACACTCTTTGATGGTACTCTCCTAGAACCTGCGAAGATGCCAGCAGGTATTCTGATCTCATCACCCAAAGCGTGGTTTCCTTCCGTTTGCCATCAAGTGCCATTTTCAAGTGCCATTTTATGTGTCAAGGGTCTGTGTCAGGGGTTTGTGTCATGAATCCACATGTTGATTTTGTCTGTCCCCCACCGATTACAATCATGACACGTAGATGAATACCAAAACCAAACGTGAACAAACTATATTATTATGGGGACAGGTAAAAACATCCAGGAAACATTCGTAGGACATTTACATAGATTATTGTTAGTAAATTACAGTGAGTATTTGACTATATATTTTCTGAAATGTTCACTCAAATCAAGTCAAACAAAATTACTTCAGTCTGAAGATGAATGAACAGATACATGGGAAATCATTCCACGGACGCTTTATGAATTCAATGCCCCTCTGGGGCGGAGTGTCTGTGAAAACCAGGGGATAGAAGGAAGGCAGGCTAGCGGCATGTTGAGCACCTCAGACAGAGCACGGCCGATGTTCACCACCATTTTGGATGAGGTGATTTAAATGTACTGGTGTCTGGTCTAGGGGACGTCTAACCACGCGTACTGTGTAGTTTACTTATTAGGGTGCCCTGTGTCTGTCTTTGAGTTTCTATGGCAAGTACCAGTACTTTCAGTTTGCATGTTTGCTACTTCTGAGATGACAACCCTGTTTATGTGTTTGTGTCAGTTGCTCTTCATGAGCCTCTGCAGATATATCCAGACTTAACGCCTGTGGCCAAAGTTTCAACCACTCTGCCCCAGCCCAATGTGGTGGCTGGTGTCCAGGGGGAGAGGTTCCTGTTTGAGTGGAGGATTCTGCAGGAGAGACAAGCAACACCTCAGAGAGAGGTGGACGATGATTGGTTCATGTTGCTGGAAAAAGACTCAGGTACAGGTGCTTTGAGTTTTGCGTGCCGCTGTGAGAAACACCGCGGATCTCACGCCTGTTCTCTGGAACTTGGCTAACTCGCTAACATTCATCCAACGCAACGTAATGACGCTTTTTCATGGATGTTTCTCCTCGATGAGTGGAACCAATGATTCATTGGTTATGCTTTGCTTTTTGAAGAAATACATAACCTTTCATCATATTGAGGCTTCAGCTTACCTACTCAGTTTGGCTGGACAACGTCTGTTACTGCATCGCTATTCCCATTAAGAGGTTCTACTCACTCTTTACTTACTTCCTGGTCTGTATTATGTACTGCTGCTTCCAACAACTCACCCTAAGCATACTAGACTCATTTTAGACCAGATGAAGCTGGTGAATGAAGGTATAGTATGCATCTGGAGGTTGTGTGTAGACTCTGTGTGTGTGTGTGTGTGTGTGTGTGTGTGTGTGTGTGTGTATATAA
Organism: Esox niger; assembly: GCA_016801105.1. Classification (NCBI taxonomy): domain Eukaryota; kingdom Metazoa; phylum Chordata; class Actinopteri; order Esociformes; family Esocidae; genus Esox; species Esox niger. The sequence goes on along the minus strand of JACXGJ010001559.1, from coordinate 63,629 downwards.
TTTTGTAGGTATGAGGTAAGTATGAATAAGTGTGTACATTAATTTTCGCAAAACTGGGCTTGGCGCCTCGAAGTGCATGGACCATCTCAACGCACGCGTCTATAGAACATGCTGTTTAAATACCAATACAGCTCTTCTGTCTCTAGTGGCAGGTACCCAGAAGGCGGCCCGCCCTGTCAGTGCCCCAGTCTTCTCCCAAGCAGCCCTGATAGAGGCAGGGATCCCCATGGCCCCCCAGGACCTCCAGCAGCCCCAGACCTCAACCCCCATAAGGCTGCCGGCCCACCAAGAGGACAGGAAGCTTGAGGTCACTATAGAGGCCGCGGATGAGGGATCGGCCGAGGTCAAGGTAATGCCTTGGGGACTACAGCCCCCATAATCCCTTGCCCTATTGGGATAATCATCACTCTCCCCTTCCACACAGAAAAGTGCTGACTGATCTCAGGAGGCATATTGCAAAATTTATTGCACACATTTATTTGCAATATAATAGATGTAATATTATTCAATTCAATTTGTGCTTGATAATGGCACTTTTTCAGTCACAGTATTGACAGTGTATCAGTCTAACCAGCAGTAATGATAATAAACAGCCTGACTCACATTGGTGACAGTAATGATAACCAACAGCTGGACCCATATTTGTCACAGTAATGATCATAAACAGTCTGTCCCACATCATCACAGTAATGATCATAAACAGTCTGTCCCACATTGTCACAGTAATGCTCATGAACAGTCTTTCCCAGAACAGTCACTGTCAGGATCATAAACACTCCGACCCACATTGGTCACAGTCATGATAGTTAACAGTCGGACCCACATCAGTCATAGTAATGATGGCAGAATAGCAAAGCCACACATCAAAGCAGTAAGCCATGCAAAGGATTCATCCTGCCTTCTCTCTTCCTCCCTGGCTCGGGTAACTCCAGTCTGAGCTGATGTACATTGAAGAGCCGGTGCGATTGAGGAAGGTTAGACCTTAAGCCTCCTACTGACTCCTGGCTGCACAGTACATTAGAACTCTAATATCTAGTACAGTAACTCCACTCCCATTCCTGCATCACTGCCATGTCTGTCATCCCACAGGACTCATTTATTCTACTGCTTTTGGTCTTTTTGAGTTTGGTCACAGACCCGGCTTTTCACACCGGCTACTACCGGCCGTCGTGTCCGTCCGCATGCCCATCCCTCACAACCTCATCTACTCGCGTGCACCCCCAGCCCCACGGAATGTTCCAACAGTAACCATGCATGTTTACCTGGAGCCCATCTGTGACATCTGCACTTTTCTCTCTTCTTTTGTTCTATCGTTTTTCACAGAAAAAAGCTAAGAGAATTGAGGGTGACTCAATTTATATCAGACATAGCCTTTTAATGTTGGAGGTTTGTATTCCTGTCTTCTGGAGATCTGTCTGGCTGTTTCCCTGCTCTTTGGCTACTGGCTGTTATCAATAGCATGCTTTGCATTTGGCTCTTTATCTTTTGTCACTTATTTTAGTTTCACTACTGTATCGAATTTGCTTTGTTTATGGCACTATTAACTCTTAATGCTGCTAGCTGCTTGTTTCGGTGGGATGTTGTTAATTAATAATGTCCATTTTCAGATTGCTTGTCACTAATGATTGGGATTGTTGTGTTTTTCCCAATACAGATGGAGTGTTTAGCTTGTGCTATGTGTAAATACTGTTAGTGAATGGCCACCTTATGTAGATGGTCTGCTAGTGTTAGTAGGAGCATATCCATACACATTTATCTGCCGTATACAGTATGAAAGAGCTTTGTCTCTGTGGGCAACCATTCCCCTCATCATCTTAACGTCAGTGTGGGCTTCTTTTGGCCCTGTCTGAATCTGGTTGCTGATGTCCCCTCCCTGATACACGTAGTCCTGCATGAATGACTTCTATATGAGTAGGTTACACTGCTGTTCAATGAGCCACATTAACAGGTTCCCAATTGACATTGCGTAGTGACAATGTGCATCTGTGACAAATAAAACATTTCCGCTTTTTCCCTCTTTTACCGCTCTCCTCCTCTGTGATCGGTTGATCGGTTTTGCTTGTGTTTAGTGCTGCTCACTGTAATCCAGTGGTTCTGAACTCCCAGACTGGGGACCTGGAGTTCTTTCTACTCTACCTGGTATTGAATTGCATCACCTGGCGTCCCAGGGCTAAATGAGTCTCCGGTCGTTGCGTTATAATGAGGACACCGGGTCCTGAGGCCTGGAGTTGAGATCCACTGAACCAATGAAACAGGTTGATTTACTGACCAGGAAATAAGTCGGCACGACAGACCAGAGCTCAGAAAATCAATTCTATTATCAATCGATCTGATGAACTCAGTTCTGGCTTGCTTTAGCCCTGTACTGTAGCTTTGTGCCTAATAGAGTAACCTGCTGCTTGTTTGACATTTTGAATGTTCTAAACTGACATTACCCTGATATCTGACGCCTGTTTTCTCTACTCCATCTCTCTACACGTCCCTTTTGTCACCCGTCCCCCATCTGTCTGCTTGTCCGGGCCCTTTCTGTCTCCTTCACCGGGCCCTTTCTGTCTCCTTCTCCGGGCCCTTTCTGTCTCCTTCACCGGGCCCTTTCTGTCTCCTTCTCTGGACCCTCCCTGTCTCCTTCTATGCCCCATCTTGTATTCCCCCCATCTACCCTCCCTACACTCCTCCCAGGACTTTGATAAGCCCCAGGAGGATGTGATGAAGCACCATGCCAGTATCAGTGAGCTGAAGAGGAACTTCATGGCGTCTGTCCCAGAGTCCCGGGGGCCCAGTGAGTGGGAGAAGCGCCTGTCGACCCACTCCCCTTTCCGCAGCCTGGGTATTAATGGGCAACCACTGCCTGGTCCTGATGGGGTGAGTTCTGTCTCAGACGTGATACGGTCCTGCCGGACTGCTCCACACACGTGTCTTTTCAGTTCTAACACTCCAGCGGTCCAGTTCAACAAAGAATGAGTGTATGCTCCCTTTCAGTGCAAGTCAGATTGGGGGAAGTTGAGGAGACATGTTGTTTGTTGTGAATGTATTCCTGAATTTACCGAATTGAGGTACCTCACCACAACATTTCCCTGTACGCTGCTCTGAATACTGCTCTGAGTGGGATTTGTTGGGATTTGGGACCTCTGCACCACACAAAGATTCTCCCTTTGGTTTGTCTCGGTTTTTGTTTTGTTTCGGTTTTTGGTGTTGCAATGCAAATACATTTTGCATGTCTTGACAAAAATAACTGTTTGTGCTCAGCCTTTTATATTCACCTTGACCCGTTTCTGTACTACCTCTAAAACGGAGAGACATTCCTTTTGCATGGACCAACTGATAGAGCATCAAGACTCATTTTAACAGAATCATCAGTCTGAATGTGCTGCTTGGTCTGTCAGGAGGAAGGTTTGGTATGCACTCAATCCCATTGGTCAGTGTTTCCCTCTGTCTCAGTCCCATTGGTCAGCCTTTCCCTCTGTCTCAGTCCCATTGGTCAGTCTGTCCCACTGTCTCAGTCCCATTGGTCAGTCTGTCCCTCCACTCAGCACACTAAAACCAGCCCTGATTGGGAAAACTGCATGACCCCGTTTTGACCTCTCTAACTTCTTCATTGCACGTTTTCAACTTGAACTTTTAAATCCCTGTGCTGTCGAATTGATACATGCGCCCGTCCTCCTCTGTCTTCAAAAAGAGGATAGCTGAAGCCTCCCTCTCATTGCAGAGCTTGTTTCTGCTTGCCCTCCTCCCTCCTTCCACCTTCTCCATGATACTCCTGCTTCATTGCACACCCTTCCCTTGTGTTCCTTTTCCCAACTATCTACATTGCTTTGTTATTTAGTATTATCTCAAGCCTTATTTCCTAATGTAAAGAGGCAACCTAACATGTTGCTAAAAAACCCTAGTCTCAGACAATTGCACACTTACTTTCTCGGCATTGTATTGTATTTTCACACAGGGGTCAAAGTTTCCTGTCTCACCTGTATGGGACCTAGATTTTTTAAAAGCTATATAGAATCACACACATGCTGTATAAGCCCTATTTACTCAGTAGCAACAAATCTCTATGGGCTAAGGGGCCTGTAAAGTCAGAAAACATTTTCCAAACATATTTTCACCTCACAACGCTCTGCTGTTTTCCAGCTATGATTTATGTATGTTTTAAAACAGAAATCGTAAAGCAATGCAGTGTAATACCATTAGACGGCTCATTTGGGAGTTGTTGCATCCACCACACTTCCGTCTCAGCCAGTAATCTCCCACATCGGTGAAACCGTTGGTGTTCTCACACCGCCAGGCCAACTGCTAATGTACAGCCTATTCCTTTGTTCCTCTTTATGTAGCGTACAGGCGGCAATAATGAAATAACGGTTTATTTGCCTACAGCGATAAATCTTTCGTTTTATTTATTGACATAGTGTTACCGGCACAGGGTAGCCCCACTAATTACTTTGCTGGAACACAGCACAGGGTTACTTTCATCCCTGACTTTATGTAGCCTTTCAATCCATTACCCAACATCGCAGACATTTCAACATCCCCTACCTCTCTCATCTCTCCACCCCCCAACCCCCATCCCCTCCCCACCCTTCTCCCCTCCCCACTTCAGTTCGCCATCCGTCTTCCGCGTGGCCCCCTGCAAGACTTCTACTCTAAACGCAGCTGAGGTGGCGCCCTGGCCCAGCCTACAAAGAGGACCAGAGAGGTGGATTTGTGTAGGCAGGCCATCAACATCTCGCTTGCTCTGCTCCTCCTCTTCCTCTTCTTCCGTGAAAGCTGCATCCTCCCATCTTCTCTTCATCAGCATCATCTTTATTTTCTTCTACTTCCGAAGCTTCTTCCTGTCCTTTGAACCTGGAATCAGACATTACTTCGTGCCCTTTGACCCTGGAACCCGACTTTACTTCCTGTGTTTCACTCAGTTCCCCCGACTCTTCCTAACAAAAACTGACTGCCATTCCTATAGATTTTTCTTCAAATCGTTTTTAAAAGTAGCATTTGACAATTAAACCACTTCTTATTTATCATTTTATCTGTAGTAAATGACAGCAGAACTGAATGGTGGCTTTTTACAACAGGAACAGTGTTGATTCGTGCATCACCGAAAATAACTAGTTTTTGTACACAGCCAGATGGACATTAATACATTATTGGTGTCATATGTCGTAGTACGATTAGTTAGTGGCATGCTAAAATGATAGGGGTATTTGCATGTATGACACCACTTACAGGATCACATTACATGGCACTTGTGAACATCTAAATTGTTTATTTCACTAGACAGAAAATATATACCTTTTCACAAATACCAATTTTTTGTATGCACATCTATCTCACATTGGTGCAGCTGGTTCAAATGTTATGGGCTACATATCCTGTTTTCTAAATTGGTAAACCATTCTACAGCAAAAAACTCACTTGTCCACTGCAAGCCATTTTGTACACCTGCATGCCCTTTTGACAATCAATTTTGACATTTAAAAGAATTTAAATAAATGCCTGCGGAACGTAGTTCAGACTCAACCTGGAAAACAAATGTCATTCCCGACAAAGGTTTAAAAATGTCATGCACTTTTGATCAAGTTCCCTGGTTTTCCGAAAATCCCGATCCTGGAGGTTTCCCAGTCAGGATAAGCATGAAATCCAGGGAAGGTTTTAAAAAGTCTGGGAGTTTTGCCAGTGTGTTACCTACTTATGTCCACACTGTAGACATCCAGTATGTGTGCTGTCTTTCTTTTAGAGTGTGTTCATTACCCCTATATGGGAAGAGTCAGAACCCTTGCTACTACAACAGGAGGAGCCTGGCAGCACTTCCAGGCCATGGAGAGGGCCCAGTCCTAGCCCTTCCAATAGCCCAGGGACAGGGCCTGATAGTTGTCAAAACTCCAGATCCCACGATGCACCTGGGATGGTGGGGTCATGTGATCGACACGACGAGGAGGTGGATGACGAGGAGGGCGTTAGCTCTGGGATAACCAAGGGCCAGATACCCATCGTTGAGGTGGAGAGGGCACAGCTGCCCGTCTCCCTTCACCTCCACGGTACGGAGCCGGAGGATGAGGCCAAAGAAGAGCCCTCAGACACGGGGTCAGGGGTGGAGCACGCTGGCAGGATAACCGGAGCCTCCCCGGCCTCCTGTTTCGTGAGCGGGGCTCCCCATGTCATACGCTGTTTCCAGGTAGCTCTCACTCTATTCTCTGGGCCTGGCGGGCCTCTGCTCCGTCAGGGGATCCAGAAGTTCTCATCCTTCTGCAGCATGGCTACAACTAGACCTGTCAAAGCCCGTTCCCAACAATATGAGGACCCTGGTCCTCCCGGGGCGGGCCAGAAGGGCTGTGTTCTGCTAGCCAGAGCATGCTGCAGGGGAGGTGAACAGGGAGGGGGTTTCCATTCTCACTGGTGTTGGGCCTGTTGGGGACACAGGAACAGTGGCCTTTTCTTTCAGTCTCTTTCTCTCTCACACACGGTGGTATCTCTTGGCATGGTTTTGTCCTTCTCTCTCTGTCCTGCTCGTCATGGGATAACGTCCTGTTTGAATCCGAATGGCGCCGCGAAAGGAGGGAGCTAGTCAGGTGTGAATGAAGGGAGAACAATGAGGTTTGAGTGTTTGGCTTGGGGGCTGGTTGCTGGAACATTGATTGTTCAGGAAACCACTAACTACTTCAGCGATGGGAACCGCGCTATTTAAGAATCAGGTGGATGGATATATGATCTAGTGCATCCATTCCTGTATAGAGACGAGACTCACGGCAGGTTTTAAACCCTCGTCCCTGTCTTCCTCCACAGCCACCTCTGGTGAAGACCCAGACAGTCACCATCACTGACGTCTCTAACTCGTTGCCTACAGACGTCACCACTAAGCAAGTCCCTATCATTCAGACCCAGACAAAGACCATCACCTACGTGGCTGCACAGGTAGGAACGCCAAATGCATGAAGACCGTGAAGAACTAGGGGGACTAAAATGGGACTGAACTTCAACTAACACTGCCCTGACTAGTGTGAAATTAGGACTGTGTTAGGTGATTTATTCAACAAACAGAATGTGAAATTAGGACTGTTAGGTGATTTATTCAACAAACAGAATGTGAAATTAGGACTGTGTTAGGTGATTTATTCAACAAACAGAATGTGAAATTAGGACTGTGTTAGGTGATTTATTCAACAAACAGAATGTGAAATTAGGACTGTGTTATGATTTATTCAACCAACAGTATGTGTAGTGAGGGCAGTGTTCAGTGATTTATACAACAAACAGAATGTGTAATGAGGGCAGTGTTCAGAGATTTATTCAACCAACAGAATGTGTAATGAGGGCAGTGTTCAGTGATTTATTCAACAAACAGAATGTGTAATGAGGGCAGTGTTCAGTGATTTATACAACAAACAGAATGTGTAATGAGGGCAGTGTACAGTGATTTATTCTACAAACAGAATGTGTAATGAGGGCAGTGTTCAGTGATTTATACAACAAACAGAATGTGTAATGAGGGCAGTGTTCAGTGATTTATTCAACAAACAGAATGTGTAATGAGGGCAGTGTTCAGGAATTTATTCAACCAACAGAATGTGTAATGAGGGCAGTGTTCAGTGATTTATTCTACAAACAGAATGTGTAATGAGGGCAGTGTACAGTGATTTATTCTACAAACAGAATGTGTAATGAGGGCAGTGTTCAGTGATTTATTCTACAAACAGAATGTGTAATGAGGGCAGTGTACAGTGATTTATTCTACAAACAGAATGTGTAATGAGGGCAGTGTTCAGTGATTTATTCTACAAACAGAATGTGTAATGAGGGCAGTGTTCAGGGATTTATTCATGGTAGAGGTTCTATCTGTTACCCATAGGGACTTATTGATTTGGTTGGTAACACTATTTTCAGAGTCCCAACGTGTGTCTAAATGCTTTACAAATGATCTACAGATCAATGACATTCTAACTATTTACTAACCCTTACCCTTTATCCTGACTCTAACCTTAACCATTACCATAAACTTAAATCTAACCAAACCTTAGCAAACACTTGCTTATAAACAGTTTGTTGACTGTTGATAGCTTTAATATCTACAGGACATATAGATGGGACACTCAAAATTAAGTGTGACCCTTTGGTTTGTCAGGTTTCTGTTGATGGGACAGAGGAAGAGAAAGATGACTCAGCACTGAGCAGCATGCAGACAACTACCTCTGAGAGCAGCAGCAGAACAAGTGGCTCCGCCGTCACCACGACCACCACTCACATCTCAAAGGTGACCACGCGTACACACACACACACACACACACACAGGGGCCTCGGCTATGTTGTGACCCCTCTAACTATTTCTCCGTCTCCCAGGTGGTAAAAGGAGGCCTGTCAGAGACCAGGGTGGAGAAAAGGATTGTCATCACAGCAGACTCGGAGGCTGACATAGAACAGGTACAGTGAGTGGCTGCTACCTTCACACACAAACACACACACCAAGGGCCTGTTCCCAGAGACATGCTTCTGACATAAGATGTACCCAATCCAGGCGAAGTAACTAATTGAGTTCTCCAGTAGGGAAGCGACAGTGGAGCGTCCACAAAATGATTCAGCCCAACACAGTGAACAGCCCGTGGATGTCGTCACTACTAGAGGGGATACACCATACACCTCCTCAAGCCATAAGGACATTTTGACTGGCCCCCTCCAGAACCATTGTGGTTACATCCCAAATGACACCCTATTCCCTATATATGGCATCACTTTTGACCCGAGTACCCATCAAACGTAGTGCCCTAATAAGGAAATAGGGGGCCATTTGGAATGTCTCCCTGCTCAATAAAATACATACAGTATAAATAGTATAAATGTGTGAGAGGAATTCCACTGTGTTCCTCTTCCTATAATGCAGTTCTGACTGTATAAGGGGTTCTTTGTTTTTAACCAAGGTCTTATTTCGCCAAATGACTTTTTTTATTGTAGTACAAAAGATAAACATACCTTTTCAGTTCAAATATAATTAAGGTAATTTGCAGTTAAATGCTTATTTACAACATAATACATTGCTTTTATTACTAGTGGAAAATGTTTGTTTTAAATGCTAATTTTTATATAAATGCACTGTTTTCAACTGAGCTTTTAAGAACATTATCAGACTTCTTCCGTCAGTTAGGATGCTGGACTGAAACCAGAGTTTGGTTTTGAATGGGAGATGTCATTTAAGCTTGTAACATGTTAAAGTAGTTTTTTTGTATTACATATTTCAATTGAAATGACATACAGTACCTCACTTTAAAATATCGAGCAAAAAATATTTCATACTCAAACAACCATACGCATATTTGGATTGCTGTTTGCTCAGGTAATGTGTCTCTTCACCAGCCAAGTTAACAACTCCAATGGGTCACGCCCCTTGTTAGAAACATTGAAATGATTATAACGATCTACATGTTGAGATGTTACGTCTATTTTACAGCATTACTGCTTTCATAGTATTTGTAAAAACAATGAGTTTAAGTTATTGACAGTATCCTGCTCAATTAAAGCTCCCGATATCAACGTTTGAATTTGGGAGTGACACCTTGTGTTGCCCGGTATGTGCTGTGCGTTATCTTTCTGCTTTCTCTGTTAACACACCATTGAGTACGTGAGACTGGCCAATGCAGTCTGCTGACTATAATAGAAAGTCCTGCTGCAAACCATTTCCCTTGAAAGGATTTGTGATTCCAACACGATTGAGTTACAAAGCGGTTGTTGATGAAATTCAACATTTTAACAGTGCTTTGGAATGTGTATCTCAGGTTTTGTCATTTGTCTCTCTTTGTAAATCCAGCAAGAAAAAAGAACTCTTATGATCGTATGAAGAATGTTGTCTGATGTCGTCCATCCATCCCTACGTTTCTAGCCCTGCAAACAGGGCCATGATACTCTACTCTTGAACACCGTAATATGTATTTACTACCATCAAAAGGCAGCTTTCCCAGTGTATGTGGCTTTTCTCTCATGTAGGAGCTCATGTTCTGTCCTTTGTACATGTTCTACCATCATTTATTATTGTTAAGTAACAACTGTTTTGTGATTCTTTGTACTTTGATGTTTTCAAAACTCAAGCCTGTTCGCAGGCTTTGACACAGAAATGTCACTGTAACTTTGCAGTTGTTTTCATAATCAAGTATGTATAGCTTTCATACCACTTGTCTGCAGTAGATTCCAATCACTTGTTGTATCCCTGTCCTTTTGTAGATCAAGTAAAGATACGTGTATGAGATCCTCTTTAGAGACAGTTGGTAGCACACTCTCCTACCCTTATGACAACGCTTTGTAGAATGATTTTAAATATCTTGTGAGAACAAAGTCCCCATTCATAGGACTGAAACTAGAATCCCAGTGTTAGTTTTTAGATTTTGGAACATATTTTTGCTTTTCTGTGACTTGATGCCCGTCTTTCTAAGAAAAATGTCAACTTGAAAATAAAATCAGAATGAAGTATCTAGGGGTGTGTGGTAGATCTCTGAGAATGAAGATTTCAGTTGAAAAAAAATAATACAAAAAAAGTTGTAAAATACAATTTTATTTTAAATTCTTATTTTCATACAGAAGTGAGAAAATCAATAATTACAACTGCAATTCTAGACTGAAAAGTATAATGTATTACCATAATGTAAACACGGTGTAGCTGCAGGTTGGGCCTGGTGGAGAATACATTTTATTTCTGACCATATCAACAAATTGGACATCCACTTATACACGTTCAAAGCCACTATTGTAACAGAACAATGCAAAAGAAACTGTGCATCTTATTCAGTAGCTCTTTGCTGAATAATGGACATGTTCACAACTAATCTCTGTATGTGTTGGCATGGTCATCAACACCTGTGAAAAGTGAGTGTTCCTCACAGCACGGAGAACACTGGTACGTAAGAAGAACAAAAGCCTTCACTGAAAAGAAAATCTTACACCTAACAGATCTCTATCTGAAGTATTGCACAGCATCCAAATTGAAATTCCTAATTGCCTTTTAACACCCTTGTTAAACATGAATTTCTACCGTGGCAGGCCAGGACACATCCACCGTTGGTAATGATATGGTGCTGGGGAGTTATGATGAGTACCGGGATAGCCAATCAGAAAACGTAATCCTGTCTAAAACTCAACGGTCCCTTAGAAGACAGGAAGTAATAGGTCTGAAAGTTCACGTTTGGGATTATGACTATCTACATGTATGTTTAACTGTCATTGTGTTTGTCTAGATGCCTTTACTGATCTGAATGATAAATTTAAGACCAACCAAGTAAAAATCAATAATGTGCGTCTCTCCTGTCCAGTTTCTAGCGAATAGTCTTGACAGGACTCTTGAAGCTGGAGGCAGCCTGCAGTTGGAGCTGATAGGCCATGGGGTGGATCTTGAAGCCATACAGCCTAAGAAAGAAATACAGACATCGGAATACTGTAGTAGGAGGTTGCCATTTTCAGAAAAAGATATAGCTCCGGAAAAAATTAAGAGCCCACTGCACCTTTTTCTACCAGATTGTCCTCCACTCAAGTTAAGAATACATGTCAAGGTCTCAAAGGACACAGGATGTATGAGCTCAATTTGTTGAGACATGGCAAAGGATCTGAACAATTATGTAACTGAGATTAAGATTAAAATGTTCAATAAATTAGCAAAACTTGATCACTTCATCATTATAGGGTATTGCTATAAAAATACCTATTTAATCCAATACCAATTAAGTTTAAAACAATAACATCTGGGGAAAGTGAAGTAGTAAGGGTACTTGCCAAAAAGACACAATTCTGTATATACTTTCAAATGTACCATTTTTAAACTACAACAATTTTTGAAAGATACGGTGACATCCAAGCAGAAGGTTGGGAAACCCCCCAAAAAGATGATACGGATAAACCAGGCATACCTGGGCACAAACTGGTTGGCAGGGCGTTTTGGCCGGTACTCCGGGTGTACCATGAAGAGCATGTGGGGGAAGCCCGTCCCGAAATATGCTCCATCCGTGTGGTGGTGCCGGGATGATTTGGGGGTGTACACGTCCATACACTTTGGGCAGTACAACTTCACCATCGCTTCACCTGGGATGTCCGAAAGACCTACGGGAGCAACATCAATGCCACCAAAGTTACATAAATCAATCTCTGTCAGCAGGAATTAAAAAATATTCATAAAATATTGTCAATGGAGAATTAGACTTGGTAAATACTGCTGACTATATATTTTTCAGTGCAGCCTAATAGGCTAAGCCCACCCTCATCCTGCTAAACAATCATTGGTCCATAATAATCAGATCAGCCATGTATTTGGTCAAATGTACTGTCCCATCTAAACAGTCTAAATCATGAGGCTTTTTAAAAAAAAAATTTTTTTTACAATGATCATTATTACAATTTTAACCATTTTAGAGTGTTTTTTTGTAGAGGGTAAATGCCATCCAAATCATTGGAAACTCCCACATAACACACTTAAAAACACACTCACCGATAGGAAGCATGGGTTGATTTTCACAATACACTCTCGGGCAATAACCAAAATCCCCCTGTTGGTACTTCTCCAGCTGCAAACCAAAACCATTGTGAGAATAGGCTTGGCAAAGTGACAGTAAGACAAAATATTTAGCCAGAGAAAAGGACAGGATGTAGTGGATATATCACCATCTGAGCGATGCCCCTGTTGGTAAGGATGTAGCGGGCATGGATCAGGCCATACAGCATCTCAGCTGCCTGCTCTATCAGGTCACTCTGGTTGGGGTTGTCCTCCAGCTCCTCATCTGACGGAGAGACATGGCCGCGAGGCTTTCACATCAGTACATATATACGGTGTGCACACAGCCACACACCTATGGGCATTGCAATCAAACCGGACCCTTGAGGACCCTATACCTATGTCAGCACGTAGTATTTAGTGAAAGCCAAAATCTATATTCCCAAAAGCATTTAATTTCTGATCAACTAAATATGGGCCCATCTAAATGGAATTATTTTATTCGCTCGTAGGATGTCTCACTGTATAGTCGAACCCTTACCCGGCTCCAGATCCAGGATCATGTCCAGGGCCTGGCGGTAGTGAGGTACCTGTTCATTGAGCCCGGTCAGGTTAAACTTGTCCTGAATGTAGTCCTCATCAACCTGTGTGTGTGGAATGGATTAAGTGTTTGTAGTAGCGAGTTAATTTGCCAACCATCATTTGTGATTTGTCTGTTTTGTCAGCAGATGCCTTCGATAATATAGCCTGTATAACAAGTTTGCTAAAAAAAGTTGTTGGTATGTATTCCTTCTTTGTCTTAATTTTGTGATGTTCTGACATACATAGTTATCTACTCAGTACTCACTTCACAAAAGAACTCATTCCCCCTCAAGCCACAGAACCAGGAGATCCAAGACACCTCCTCCGAGCTACTCATCCTCTAAACAGAGCAGATTTGAGGAGATTACACAAATGAATGTAAATACAAGATGCATGTATTTCAAAATGATCTTGCATGCACTGCTACTACTGTATTTTCTAAATGTCAAACTAGCAAGCTACTACTGTACTGTACAGTACGAACGAATAATATCTGTACTAGTTAGCTATGAACGTTACGTACAGTATCTACAAACCTCGACTAGGTTACTGGGTTGCTACTACTGACTGTATACAGTACTGCAGAATACGTGTACTTTCCACTCTACCCCGGTTGATAATCTAATTAACTCATCATTATACCCTGTGTGCTAGCTAGCTAGAGTATAGTAGCTTATTCACTGATTAAATGCTGCCGAAGAAACCTTAGCTAGCTAGCTACAACGCTTCTCTAGCGAATCCTGTATAGCAAGGTAACATGTTTTAGCTAACAATGTTAACTGCGGCTTAGTACTAAGTAGCTTTGTAAGTAAGCTACATTTCACAAAAGCTCTAGACTCAAATAATTCATTCTACACATGTTTTTCTTACCCCCTTCTGTGTACGCGCGCTAGCTTCTTAGTTAGATAATATACCAGTAGCTATTATGCTAACTGGCACCTTAGCTAACTACAGTAAACAAGAATCCTGCTTCCGGTGGTGTCTTCCTCTTCACCGAGCTTTTTTGGGTTGATTGACAGTTTGCTGGTCCAATGCGGTTGGGGAAAATGCGTTCCATCGCCATTAAGTAGTTAAAAATACATAACGTGTCAGATGATCTCACCCTAATCTCACGTATCTCAGTGATCTGGATCCATGAATAATAATATGAATAATATTCGATTGACAAATTTAGTAAAAAAATGTAATTTTACTAAAAGCGCAGATAGTCCTAGACTTTGTTAAAGGGGCAGTTCACCAATTTTTACACGTGGCCTGAACTCGACATTTTTTTTGTGACCAAAAAGCTCTGTTTTAGTCTCGTCACTCCAAATTATAGTGTGACAGAAGCTGTGTGCTGGGTCAAGGTGTTGTCGGGCATCGTAATTGGGCTTTTATGTGGCATTGGCACAGTAAAGGCTTCTTTCTGGCATCTCAACCATGTAGCTAATTTTTGTTCAAGGATTGTCATGTTGTGCTCCTTGAAACAACCACACCGTCTTTTTCCAGACCAGCCTAAATTTCTATTGAGGTTACCTGTGGGTTTTTCTTTGTATCTCGAACAAATCCTCTGGCAGTTTTGGCTGAAATCTTTCTTGGTCTACCTGACCTTGGCTTGGTATCAAGAGATCCCCAAATGTTTTACTTCTTAAGTTATTGAACAGTACTGACTGACATTTGCAAGGCTTTGGATATCTTTTTATTTCCATTTCCACCTTTATAAAGATCCATTGCCTTGTTACGCAGGTCTTTTGACAGTTCTTTTCTGCTCCCCATGGCTCAGTATCTAGCCTGCTCATTGTATCTCATGTTAGCTAACAAAATCATTGTCTATTCATACACAGACACTAATTACAATTTAAAAATCCACAGGTGTGGGGAATTCACCTTTAATTGCCATTTTTATCTGTGTATGTCACCTTCTGTGTCTGTAACAAGGCTGAGCATTCAAGGGCATTTTAAAGGAGACAAACAACTATGTGATATTAAATTATCAATATCCTTTAATAAATGTATCACAATCCTTAAATACATTTCTTTTTTGCATGATCAGTCATATTTTCAAAATCAATGCAAAGAAAAATGTCCCAATTTCTGCCAGGGTATGCAAACTTATGAGCACAACTGTATTTGGTATAGGTAACGTGTTCACTAAGATCACTTATCTACTAAATACTTGCTTCATTATTTAGATGTAAACAATATAATAACTTTGTCTTGGCCATCTTCTATATGATTGTTGTGATCTTTCAATTCAGTCGCCAAGATGCGTTTTTACTTGGGGGATGCTGTTGCCTGGGAAAAAGCCAACATGGGCCTCCTCTGAGACCAGGGCAAGTCATCGCCCCTGAATGATGAGGAAATAGAGGCTGCTGTGCAGATGCACAGAGAGGTCTCAACTCCAGGGGAAGAACAGGAAGAGCAAGAAGGTGTCATTCATGTTTTTTATGATTTTGAAGACACTGAAACATCTGGGAGGAAAAGGACAAAAGAGGACTTAGGGGTTCTTTTTGAGATTCTCGGTTAATTCTCTTGATTGATGAGGATACCTATTGGCTGTACAGTTTTGCTGACACTGAAGTAGTTGTTCACAGGTCCACGGCACAATTTGCCTTACACAGCACGTTCACATTTGTGTAATATGTTGAATCTATGGAAAGACCATATATGGTTATCCTGTCTAAACTTACAAAATGGTGTCCTGCAGGAGTTTCAACCATCAACCTCCTAATGATAGCCATCAATCATAATCAACCAAGCAACGGCAACACAAACAAAACTGACCATGGCAGGTATAGTGAGTATGACTGTGCATGTGCATGCATGCATGTGTCTGTATTATAACTGACTATGGCAGGCATAGTGAGTTTGACTGTACATGTGCATGTATGCATGTGTCTGTATAATAACTGACCATGGCAGGCATAGTGAGTATGACTGTACATGTGTATTCATGCATGTGTCTGTATTATAACTGACCATGGCAGGCATAGTGAGTATGACTGTACATGTGCATGCATGCATGTGTCTGTATAATAACTGACCATGGCAGGCATAGTGAGTATGACTGTGCATGTGCATGTATGCATGTGTCTGTATTATACCGCACTCCTGCAGCTTTCTAAACCACCAGTATCTCATTCTTGACTCTAACCAAAAAAGCTATTTATAGAGGCACTAGTTGCATGTTAACAAACAGTTTTAACCATGAAACAAAATACAATTCAATTTTATTTCATTTTTTGCTAATTATCTTTGAAAGAAGTACTTTAACATTATTGATACAAGCATAATCAGAATTGAGCACTTTTTCAACATGTAGTTGAAGCAAATACACCTTTTTCTCTATATATGCTTGACCCTCTTGAACATAGTGTTATAGCTTGACAAACAATATTGAATGAAGTCACATGGACTCTGAGATTAAATTTGAACATTAGTTAACTCTTCTTCCTCCGTTAGTACACTTAACGTAATCACATTATACATGACACTTAGCGTCTTACTGTGTCAAATCAAGATGTCCCCAAACTGACCAATGGCAAACATCAGTGGTTGTCACTAAATATTCAGGAACCCTCATATTCACTGACCAATGGCGAACATCAGTGGACATTACATAAGATTCAGGAAACCCATATCAAGTAACACCCCAGACTTGCAGATATACCTTATTAGGTATTCAGGACAGATCATAAAGCAGAAATTGTTTTGGTTGGGTGATCAGAAACACGTGTTACGCAACAATATTTAAAAAAGACTGGTACAAGCTGCCTGTTCAGTACTTTAAACAGTGTTGAATCATTGAAGTATAAGAGTGTTACAGTGTTTTGGCTACATAGGGGCAGTGGGAATAAGCAATGTTATTGACCTGGGTTTTAATACAATATTTACAGTGAAAACTGCACACAGTTTTGGAAAAAGACAAATAATACTTGGCAGATACTGGATCCGTGCAAAATTGATCCCGGACAATCTGATCCAAATCTGAATGGTTCTCATAGCAAAAAAATGAACAGACCGTGTCCAAACACAACCGTCACTAATAAAATGACACAACACCTTACCAGTTGTCTATCTGAAATTGAAGACGTTTTTGCAGATCCCTGTTAGCATTAATCACCTGGTTTTGTATTTTCTGACCGGCTGTCATATAAACTGATGATCACTAATTAAGCAAGGATGCTTATAGAGGTCCAAGAAGCCCAAGGGAACAACAATGGGTCTACGTGCCAATCTAGCCACAATCAATGTTGAAGTGCTTGAGTCAACTGTCAGGAAAATAAGCCTCTGCTTTAAAAAAAAGAGTAACAAGTGAAACAAGGCGAGACACTGGAAACTAATGATGGCAAATGTGCAATATGGGACCATGGAAGTTTAACCAATGACATTGGTCAGTATCTGCCAGCCTATATCAGGGAAGAGGAAGCAAACGATTTAAAGAAGTAATTTTGCCTGTTTTGAATTCTGGGTGATATCAACCATGCAAGTTAACAAAGTTGTTTCCCTATCCCCCCAGGCAAAGGTTAAAGGATTAGCTTTGTGAATAGGGCTGCATGCAGTATCAACTGGTAGTTCAGGGGGTAAAAACAAAATGATTGGACCACAGCGACTACTCCTAAAGTGATCTCATTTGGTCCAAACTGACTTGGCACTGTCACCACCAATCACAATAATGTGTGCAGAAAGTTGTTTTGGGAGAGGCTACAGGGTAGAATTGGTCGTCACTCTTTCTTCTCTAAGCCAAAAATGTGTTTGTAAAGTAGGACTTTACAGATGAATTTTTCATGTGACTGTTGTTCCTCTTTAAGCAACATGTGCTAGTGTGAACGGTGTCACGGGCCTACTGAATTCATGTTATTTTATCAAGTAATTCTTCTCTTCAGAAGGGAAATGCCAGTTCCTGTTGGTCCTTGTCCTTATTGAGTTGGCTTAGTGAAGCAATACAATTTAAATATATTCCCCAGATAAAGGATCACCATATTATTGTTACCATCAAAACACTTGCGTTTCAAATCAAATCTACCTTGAGTGTACCGCTGAAATTAATTTGTTAGGTTTGTGTTGACAATGCTTAGCCTTGGTGGTACATCAACACCCAACCTGGTACACACTGCAGGAATCCATCAAACTTCTTTTTATTCCTTACAAGGATGCCGACAACAAATCTCAACATTTGACATTATGATACGAACAAGTTGGATATATATAAAATGCAACTGGCTTCATGGCAGATCTGAGAAAGTCTTGCGCCGCGGTGGTCCAGTCTCTTTGGGTTCCTGGTCTTTCCCCTTCTCCTCAAACATTAAGATCCTTGGACAGATGAAAAATGACCCATAAAACAAGTTGTTTCACAAATCCATTATTAACAAGACATATGTTGAGCATTAAAGAAAACACAGGGGGTTTGAATTAACTCGGATTCAGAGGTTGAACTGTAGGTGGAATTTTGCCTTCATGTCATTTTGTTTTCTTCAAACTTACAGTCTGAGTATGGCATTCCTCTTCCCCAGCATCATGTTGAGGAAGTCTGTGTAGCAGAACGTTTCTTGTGTGGTATTGCCAACAACCTCTGATATCATCTTTTTCAGTTCCAAGTGAGTCTTCGCCACACCCAGCTTCTCTAACATACGTTTCAGCCCCATAATATCTATGACAGAAAAGAAAGACAGAGACCATGAGAGAAATAGAAAGTGAAAGAGAGCAGGAGAGAATGGCGATATGAATGAATTATATTCCTAATCAGTCTTAACAAGGTTTTTTTCTCCCCGGTCACCTATGTCTCCTTGATCATTATGATCAAATTCCATGTATTTGTCTGTAAAACCAAACAGAACAACATGTATTTAGTTGTTATGAATTACACAAATGCAAGCAAGTTAACTGAATCAGTGTGAAAGTGAATTGCTAAAAAAAGCCTACTTTTGAACTTCTCTAATTTTGAGCTGAAGTCCTCCTCATCCACATATTTAGGATCTGAAAGAAAAGCCTCCAGAATACAATATCACAAGCCAGACTTAGAGATTTAAAGGTTTGCAGAGATAATAAGCTGCTTATGATCATAATACACCCTAATAACCTTTTCTTACAGACATATAACATACCTCATTGATTGAGTTCAGTTTTTCCTCCTGTTTAGACTTCAGAAATCCAAATGCTTTGCCACCTGAGAAATAATGCATTTCTTGGGTCTACAAATACCACACATTCGTCTGTTTTAACTAAAGATAACTTTTAGTTAAAGGGCCACATGTAAGATTTTGATTGTACTACAGTGCTAGCGATAAATACAATAAAAAATTATGACCAGACATATACAGTTAACATTTTGAGTAAATGTTTCAAATAATATTTTTCGGTAAAATGTTATCCCCAAGATATTGCTCATTTAAACTCTCTTGCTCATCCATTATTTAGTTCCTATTGACTTGTGATTTCCTAATACTCACTTCAGACACTTAGTACTACACATTACTATCCTTCCCACCCTAAACCACCCTGGACTAGCTAATACTTTAGCGGTCTAATTCAGTAAGAGAGGACTAGGAGGAGACGTGTTCTAGTTAAATTTCTGTCTTGTAATAGACGGGTGATTGTACACAGTCCCCCTTTAAATGAGCTACATAATCATATTTTCATGACCAAGCAAGATTTGGAGATATAGACAGAAATAAATCCAGATCGACGGAAAGCCAGGCAGACAAAAAATTGATTTACCTTGCAAATTTGCTTCCATGTCAATCTGCTAGTATTTGTTTGATAATAGAAGAGTCAAATAGGCAAGTGGCCCCGAGTGTGGTGTTGTAAAATGTGTCTGAACATGTTAATAGAAGAGGAAGTGTGGGAAGTTATTGTTAGTGTGGTTATTTGTGAAATTCCCCAGTCTACTCTACTAAGCACTTAGCCGACAGATCGTAGAGGCTATTCAATGGGGATTAGGGGGAGATGTCATACAACACCGTCTTCACCAAATATAGACATTGTCTTTGTCTACAGCTCTTCACGAGCTTTTGTCTACTTTCAGGAAGACATGTAATTCGTTTATCATACTGAGGTACTTACTATATTAGTTTTAAGTGCCACAAAAATGTTTAGGGCACAAAGGCCATTGAGTGAAATAGCTAGGAGCTCACAAATAATCAGCTTGAATTGCTGATAAGAAAAAAGCATGCATGAAATTGAAACATATAATAGTCCCTTTCTTAACATCATACTTGGAATAATAACTTATTATAACAATACTTACAACTCATTGTGATCCATTTCAGAAGTATTAGTTGGGAGTGTTCACTGTTAAGTATTTTTTACAGTTTAGTAACTTAAAGGCTGCCAAGCCAGAAGGAAAACATTACCTCTCTTCCAAAAAAGTAAAGCGCTAAGTATCCTTTAACATCACATTCACCTACGCTTATGAATACAACCTAAATAAACAAGAACATTTTAATAATAGCCTGGTAAATTACATCAACAAAATAACATCGGTTTTGCGAGTAATGCTTAACTAAAACAACTGCCCTGTAACATCTATCTTATAAATAATAAAGTTACCTAACGTTTTATGACAAATAATACACAATGCAGACTGCAGCTAACACACGTTTTATAGTACTGTACCTTTACACAGTGGTTCCTAACCAGAGGTTCTAGGGCCCCTGGGGGTACTTGGCCTCTCCACAGGGGGTACTTGGCCTCTCCACAGGGGGTACTTGAAAACACTCATGACACCATAGGCTTACTAGTGAAATTAACATGAGAGGGTACTTCAGGGGTACACCAAGCTGTATAAAATAATTTGGTGGTACAGTAACTTAAAGATGTTTGGGGCCACTGTCTGAATACAGCTCCAGAGACGCCTCTCCCTCACCTTGGTAGAAAAACAAGTGCTCAGTCAATTATGAAATTGGTTATTAAAGCTACATAGGCAGGGAACAGCGAGAGTAGTCGGGGACAGGCAGATGGTCGGAGATCGAACGGCAAACAAAGGCACAGGCAGGGATCTGGCAGAGTAGTCGGGAACAGCGATTAGAGAGTTGGAGAATTGCAAGATATGGCATGCGAACATAGACCAATAATCCGGCAGGGAAGAAGTTTCAGGGAGGTGTATTTGTATGTGAGTGATGAGGTGAATGAGAACAGGTGTGTGAGTGGTGATTGGTGACAGGTGTGTGAGTTGGTGTACTGAAGCTCAGGAGCGCGGGCGCCCTCTGCTGTGCACTCGCAGAGGCGGGGACGTGACAAAAACCCAACAATCAAACTATATTCTTGCTGTTTATATTCTTCTGTGTTAAATGTGGACAGTTTTCCAGCTTCTACTGGCTGGACTTGGTGATGATGTCGAATGTATGTGTAGTTCATTAAGATAGCCACATTAGTGGTTATTTAGCATTCGGTCTATTTGGCTAAAGCAGGCTAATGTACAGTCACTTTGTCTTATATATATTTACTCAGTCTTCAAAACGGCGAGCTGGAGTAATTCTACACAAAACACAGGCGTTATTTGAACAGGATCTAAAAATGCACTATGGGGAGAATGATTCGGGAAAACGGAAAGGTATGATTCACGTAAGCTCTAAGTCAGCTATTATATGACCATTCTTGAGGTTTTTCTCAGTTGCAAACTATAAACAATCTTACAAACAAACCGACTGCTGACCGCGAGATTTTGACAGTAGCAGGGGCACAAAGGCCACGGTGGCCGTCGGGCGTACAGTGATTTTCGAGGCATCCCGGGCAGAGTGAAGGGCAACGGCGGCCATTGTGGCCGTTGTGAAATTCCTATGCTAGTTGTAGTGCTCTTAGTGTATAAACCTATTGTCTGATAAAAAATAGCAGTGAATTGCTGTCAATGATTTCTGAATAACATAGACATCTGCTAGGGGGCACTGTGTTGAAGCTAAACCAGGCCAGTGTGTTCATATCCTGTCCATGGTTCATACACAGTGTCGGCACCCAGGGTTTATACAACATTGACTGATTTACAGAATGTAACCAGACCTAAGACCAGATGGCACTGTTGTGCATATCATTGTCAATACAACATATTTTTATTGTCCTGACACAAACATACTTTTATTCTCTCTCGAGGACAGCAGTTTCTGGTCCATATCTTGAGTGCAATTTTGTCTCTTCCAACCGAAAAGAAGCCTGGCTGATAAAAAAATGTCTGCCCTCAAAATGAGCACATTATATGGAACTTATGAAAATCTGTTTAATAATTAATGATCACTTTTGTGATTAGGATATTCAATCTGATCCGGTAGGTGTATACAGCATAATCTGTGGGTATTGGGTCAGTGAAACATTATTTTCTTCTTTTGGATCTGTACTCAAATAGGTTGGATTTAAATCAACCATTTACTATACTAGGTTAAATTTAAGGTTCATCATTTTTATTTGCCTGTGTTTCTCTTTGTTTACATGTCGATTTCACCATTTAGAAATAACATTTTTTTTAATCTATAGTCCCCAGGGTTCTGGGTCATCAATGCACTAATATCCTATGTTTAAGTGTGTACATGGAGACGCTTTTTGTAGCCTACACAATGAGGAAGGAAATTCAGTATGGTATCTGAAAACACCGTTCACCTTCCTCACCTAAAGTTGCACTGGGCCGGGTTTACTTTTTATGTCAAACAAACACAGATTTGAAGGTTGATTAAATACTTTTGTAGCCTCTTAACATTTAACTGAAGTTATCTGGCAGACACCTTCATCTAGAGCAGATGTTGTCAAACCCAGAAACCAGTGCCAGCACCAAGCTCTACCAACTGAGCTACATTGGGTCCTTATATTTGAGATCTTTTCTGCAACAGCTGTGTATTTTTGAACCTGTTTTTCTGTGATTGTATCTGAAATGTTGCATGCAATCCACTGACAGAGTTGTGTGCCTTGTTATTGGGTTGCACACAGTTACACACAATTCACCAGGCTGTAATAATAAGTCAAGATATTGATACAGTGTGGTTTACGCTGAGGCCTTTTTCTGATTCTTCCTGATAAGACTACAAGGAAATACTGGTGCTACAATGGACAAGAGCGAGGTGCAAATTATTTCAAAGCTGGGGATAGTTGGAGTGTGGGAGATTGAGTGTGAAATCATGTTAATGTAAGTAATTATAGTTGTTTGAGCATTAGAAACAAATGTGTTTTTTGCTCCCAACAGAGCAATGGTTTTTGGTCTCAAGTTTACATTATTGCCCAAACAATTAGCCCAGGCCAATCCAGCCTTAGAAGTCTATGCGGTGTGGGACTCCATTGGTTAGTAGCCTAGATAGTGAATTACACAAATCTGGTACCTTATGAGGTCAATAACATATTAATAGCTTTGTCGTTTTGATAAAAATCTAGAATAGAAAAACTCAATCCCTCTGGGTTTCATTACAGATTACATTAGAGGGAAGTCAATAAATTGTTCCCAATAACGGTGCACATATGTATCATACAGAAACTAGGCCATAGAGAACAGAGAATGTGACTTAAGATAGGAGACTTCAGGAAATAACTTCAGACTCACAGGGGCAATGGCAGTGTTTCACTCACACGGGTTATCACTACTTCTATTGGTAATCAGAACAGAATGCGCTGGTAAGTAGTTTTTCTTGCTGACATGATCATTGTACTGTTGATTTGTTATTTGTTGTGCGCATGTATATACAGAAGGGAGAACAAGTATTTGTTACATTTCTGATTTTGCAGGTTTTCCTACTTACAAAGCATGTAGAGGTCTATAATTTTTATCATAGCTACACTTCAACTGTGAGAGACAGACTCTAAAACAAAAATCCAGAAAATCCCATTGTATGATTTTGAAATAATTAATTTGCATTTTATTGCATGGACGAGTGGGCCTAAATCCCTGCTGCAGTGTGTGCAAACCTGGTCAAGAACTACAGGAAACGTATGATCTCTGTCATTGCGAACAAAGGTTTCTGTACCAAATATTAAGTTCCGCTTTTCTGATGTATCAAATACTTATGTCTTGCAATAAAATGCAAATGAATTTTTTAAAAATCATGCAGTGGCATTTTCTGGATTTTTGTTTTAGAGTCTGTCTCTCACAGTTTAAGTGTAGCTATGTTAAAAATTACAGACCTCTACATGCTTCGTTTGTAGGAAAACCTGCAAAATCAGCAGTGTATCAAATGCTTGTTCTCCCCACTGTATATATATATATATTTTTCAGAAGTTTATAAGGGGGGTGACAAAAAGCTTAGACGTTATCAGATCTGATAGCATGATAGCTTGCAACATTGAAACCCTGCAACAAGCAACAACAAAAGGCTGTTCTGTGGCTGAGCAAGACGTGTAAATCTAATTTTTCATTACGGCACTTCTCTGTATCTCTTCAATATGGAGAGGTTGAGTGAAATTCCCGAGCCAAATCTGTCATTGACCTTCTGTGCAAACTATCCCCTTTTTTAATGGACATTTTTCCCATCTCTCTGCCTTGGATGTTCTAGGAGCTAGGCTTTGTCTTAATGAAGAGTCGACGCAAGTCATCACCGCAACACTGGACAAGGTGGCTGACCTTCCCTGTTCCATATCAGGTCTCGGAGATTCTGGGATCACAGTGAAATGGACCAAACATTCATCCAAACCTGCGGACATTGCGGTCTGGACTGTTAATGGATCTGATACCCCTGAGAGGCAACGGGGGGTCTTTAAGTGGGGTGCAGATGGTGTCCGCGCTGGAAATATGTCTTTGTCCCTGAGAGGAGTGAACTGGTCTGATGAAGGGTCCTACATCTGCACGGTCAGCAGGGGACACGATTGTGTTTTCATTAAAAACATCACTCTGAAAGTCAAAGGTAAAATATACAACATATTCAGTCTTTTAGCTTCAGAGAAGGAGTCTAAAAAGTGAAAATTGGAAAAATTATTAATTCCATCATATTTTTATGTAGATTCGGTAATAACAATGAAACATCTTAACCAAACCTCTCGTCTCCTTGACAGCCTGTGAAATCCTACAACATGTTGAGGTAGCACACAACCAAATAGCCACCCTTCCTTGTTCAAACAGGGAATCAGAAAATGTTCGTATATCAGGTGTGTCCTGGGGTGTCATCAAAGATCACTCAGAAACTGTAATACTGCAATTCCCTCCGGACAACTCCAGCACAACATCTCTAGCAAAAAGGGCAAGGTTTACAGGACCCCCTACTTCAGGAAAAACCTCTTTGGTTCTCTTGAATGTGGAGTACACTGACAGTCAATGGTACAGATGTAAGCTGACAACGGAACAAAAACAACGCTGCTTTGATGTCAAGCTACTGGTTAAGAGTGAGTATTTGATGGTACATAATATATGACTAGACAACATCTATACAGTATATATTTCGCAACAATTGTATTAGCAGTGGAATATACTGTTATCTTGTTCTGAAACAGAACAGGAATACAATCCTGTGGTTTGGACGTCTACCACAACTGAATCAGAGCACATGACTGACAAGACTCCTGGTATGTGTATAACGTTCTTGTCGTTGCTGTAGGGTTTTGTTGTCATTATTAAACCATTAGTTATTTTCTCCCTACTGAGTGTATATAAGAACACTTCAGAGGTCTGAAGACAACAGTCTTAGGACTTGGTTTAATCAAGCGATGGTTTGAGTGGTTGTCTACCTATACTCAGGAGACACAGAGTCCAGGAACCTTCTGAGTCCAGAGGAAGTTAATACCGCCTTGTTGGGCAATGCCATGGCTGCTACAATTGCTTTGACCACGTCCATAATGGTCATACTTGCTATTCTACTGGGTGTGTTCATTGTCCTGAGATGCAGCCGACACTCAGGTATGATTTCCACTGAAGTGTTTCTGTTGACGTGTTGAAGTAACGCTGCATGT
Organism: Esox niger; assembly: GCA_016801105.1. Taxonomy (NCBI): domain Eukaryota; kingdom Metazoa; phylum Chordata; class Actinopteri; order Esociformes; family Esocidae; genus Esox; species Esox niger. Next base: position 37,783 of record JACXGJ010001559.1, on the reverse strand, counting down.
TTTTGTACTCATGCTAAAGCAAAGTGTTATTATTCTATGTGTTTTATAGATGCCACGGTATCTCTCTCCATGTCAGCTCCAGTGGATTCCCTGCGGCATATGTATGAAAAAGTGGATGATTTTGGTAAACCCTGGTATTATTTCAGAAGTCTTGCTTTTCACATTATGTACAGTCAGTGTGGCCCATTTAAATAGCCTGTTTTCTTTCACAGCAATGAAAACAAATTCGCTGTATTCAGACTCACAGTATTACCAAAATGAAAGCTTTTTTACTTGTGAGTACATTTTCCCTAATCTTAATATGTACGACATTTATTGTGTTGGATTATGTTTTGAAATCACTTTTTCTCTTGCAGTTAAACGCCAGTGAATACAATAATCATCTTTTGACCGTCCTGGTCTGCTTTGATCGCCAAACCAATCTCATTACTATTCTTCTTAGTCTTCAAATATGGCTGCAATCGGTTCACATTAAGATTTTTTGCTTCATTTGGTTCCAGTTCACACTGGGATTAAGCTGTCCAGTTCACACTGGGATTAATTCAGTTTAGCGTCACATGTGTCTCATGTATTTTAGACACTGTCTTTCTCACCTTAAATGTGGGATGCGAAATCCAGCGATTTGTGGCTCATCATACTGTCCCAATACTGTTTAATAATACTGTATGTAATTCTGTTAAGAACCTGTGCCTGGGTCATTACAAATACATTTTGGAAGTATTTATTACGATGCAATGGGTCTTTTTTTAATCAGTATGCAACTATGCACTTTTCCAATGACCTTTTCCAATGACCACACCCTCCTAAAGCATCGGGCCAGAGCAAAATGCGGGTGGACCATCAAACGGCATTGTACCTATTGAACCAAAATAATATTTTGATGGAAGAACCATAGCAGCTAATTCAGAAAACGTCATGATATTTTTTGCCTTGAATGTAAATTCCGCATATCTGGAGTACCTCTGTCGCTTATTTCCATTCCGTCTGATATGAGAACTGTCGGCCATATCTGGGTAACCAGATGTCTGCTGATAGCTGGGAGCCTTGTCTTTCCAGCGGTGCCGTGCAAACTTTGGTGTGACTCACTACCATAGAAATCTATCATTTTGTCACTACAAATAATCGATTACCGAATTTATTGGTGTCATTGTGGGTATTCCTCTGAATCATTAAAATAGTTGAACAGGGTTTTGGATCATCAGGCATCTATATATTCTCCCTGAAAAACAACTACCAAATAAACAGTTATTACCATATTCATTTAATGGGATGTAAAGTTATGTCATATTTTATTAGTTATTTTGGAGGGAAGAGGGGAGCTAAACTGGCTTGCATGAAACAGGTTAACTCACAGTCAGTAAAGTATAGATGTTTTTTTAGGGCAGTTTTAGATGTTCTGTTTATATGGTGTGGTATAATTTAGATGCCCCTGAACATTTTCCTCAACACCTCCATTTCCTGTAATGAACTGTCTGTTAAACCCCTGTGATGACAGGCAGGAAAACTTTGTTAAATACTTTCTTTAAAGGTTATTTGATTATAAGTCACAGAACAGAACAAATAAACAATTCCTCATGTAGACAGAAGGGCTGCTTTAGTTAAGAAAAAAGACAAACAAAGAAAAGGGAAATAAAAGTACTGTAATGGCCGGTCAAGGCCTGTGTCGTGCATGTCATTATATTTCTATGTTTGGTGCCTTTCAGTTGTAGTTTCTTGGTTTCTATATAATTTTTTGTTCCCCTTGGTTTATTGGTTTCACCTATCTCCTGAAGTCTGGTCACCTGTTCCGCATTTACCCCTCATTTAGTCCCTATTTAGGTTCCTCCTGCCCCTGTGTGTCTTGGTGGTCATTACTGCTGTCGTATGTTGCCTGCTCCTTTTCACTTGCATAGCTGCTGGTTTGAGCCTTTACTTTTCACCTAGTCTGTCCATTAAAATACCTTTAGTTTAAATGACGCCTGCGCCTCTGTCCTGTACCGTGACAAGTGCTGAAACCTCAGGCAAAAAGTTGAACCACCCCCTCGACCCAAACCACACCAGTCCTGCCGAAACCTTTGCTAAATCGGTCACCTTCTGGTGCAGCCTCGATGAGCCACTGCTACCACTATCTCTGCAATGTACCAGAGCACCTGAAAAAACACTCTGGCAAATAAGGTTTCTACCAGTATGTCACTGCCTTAAAGAAATCCATGAACAAATCGTGCTGGAAACATAAAAGTGTGCTGGAAAATGTATTAAATTAGACAGGTCTTTATTGGTAGCTAACTGTTCACACTCAGTTCACCGGTTGCAGAAGATCATAGACGCAATGTGCCATCCCTGCAGATTGTGTTTCCTGAGGTAAATTTCCAACTTGAATATCTTCATAAATGAGATTCTGCAATAAACAAATGGAATATGTAAAACGAGTCACATAAAATTCACTAACAATGTGTTTTGTTTTTTTGTTTTAAAATCAGATTGAATGTGAATTGGGTTTCACTTAGTGAACAACATTGTTTTGTGTATCAAACCCTTACCGTTTCGACACGTGCCTCTGGCTCATATTCTGTAGAGAAAGGGACATAAAGTGTCAATCTTTATTTGTTTTGAACCCATAATACCCTTAAGCACACAGTAATATCATGTTATCGGCGTAATTGTTTTTGGGTTAAAAAAATCTGATTTTTGCGAGAACTATCCCTAGCACCTTTGGGATCAATGATTGAAAACACAATCAAATGTTCTGACTCATGCCCAAATGACCCAAATTGTACAGTACACCAAGAGGTCTGTAGCAAAACCACACAATCCAGTATTTGGGACTAACACACGTACCAGTGGCATCTCTCCTGCATTGCCTCTTCCAATAAACACCCCCTCCAATAGCACAGATCCAGAGAAGCAAAAGGACGGACCAAGCAAGGGCAGGTAACACATGGCCTATTTGGAAAGATACATATAAGTGGAATATCTAAAAGAGTACATTTTAATGTAAATATGATCCCAGTTGAAAAAAGACATTATCTTTGTCATGGAAACCTCTCTTGAAAAAAACGTTTTCTCAAAACGACTTTATATTTTTACTTGTGCCAGCTGTTCGGATTCTCCACTCCTTGACAGCCATTTCAACCCCCTCTCTGAAAACAGAACAGGTTATCTTCCCTGTGCCCTGACTGTCCGAGAGGAAGAGTGTAGAGATTAGGTTGTTGTTGTGCTTTAAAGGACCAATCTGCCGCCCACCCTGTCCTCTTGTGGTCCAAGTTAAATTGAAGTCCACTCCACAATCATTCACACAGGTGAATGAGCAGGTCAGGATTATATTGTTCCCACCTGAAGTTGAATACTCTGCATATACTGAGAAGATCAAAAAGAAGACCAGATCAATAGCTGGACAATTTCCTCTAGTGTACATTTCTGTTCTGTCATTCCTTTAATTTATTTAAATATCTCATTGATACAACCAATTGACACTTACCATCCAGAGTGTGTAGTAGGATTGTGTTGAGGGGTGTTGAGTTTGTGTCATCCTGATGTGAACACATGTACAACCCAGAATGCATTGTTTTCACATCACCAATGACCAAAGACCCATCACTGTTAATGTGCGCGGCAGGGAGGTGACCCTCAGGTCTTGAGGCGTCACATGACTGAGACGGACTGAACAATGACATCTCCCCCAGGGTCCAATGGAATCTACTGCACGCACCAAGAGTGCTTTGTGTAACACAGGAAAGTGACACTGACTCACCCACTGTTACAAACACTTCCTCTACACCCCCTGAGAGAGAGAGAGAGAGAGAGGCAAAAGAGAGTGGAATTTTATTTTTATGCACTCTATTCTAAAAGGCCTATGCTAATGATACAAAAATACCTTGAATTTCTGTGGTAAAGCTGGTAGCTGTCTTTACAACCCCTCCTTCAGTTACTTGGCACCTCCATTTCCTGAGGTGGTCAGTCTGCTTGAGTTTTCGAATGCTCAGTTTAGAGAAGCAAGCAGATGGATGTGTGATATGAAATCTGTCACCCTGTAGCACTTTGTTAGCCTCATTCAACCAGTTAATATGTACTTCACTGTGGTCGCATTGTGGGACAATGCCTGAAAATATATTTAGGTAACAATGGAGCTCAATATCCATCTCTGGGCGAATAATGTTCTCCTGTAACAGAGTAACTGACAAAGAAAATGATGTCAACCCCCAGTCAAAAATATTGTGATGATAACATATACAACAACTAGTGTTTTCGGGTGATAATAAACACTAACGTACTTTTTAGAAGCTGAAGAGAAACACTTGAATATGCAGTCCCACATTGGCAAGTGTAAAGTCTTCCATCATCTATATCAAGAGGTTGAATTTGTAGAGAGCAGTCAAGTCCTAGACTCATTCGACTGGTTCGGTTTGAGTTTGGACCATTTGACTTGCCTGATAGCACCAAGGTGGTTGGAAATCCCTCTATATAAATCTTCCAGGTGACCGAGTCACAGGTGTTGATGTATGTACTGCATGGTAAAGACACACTGTCTCCAACTGAAGCAAAGATTACTGAAGGCCTGTAGTCTGTCAAATAGAGTTAAACCATGTTACAATGCTACTCATAACATAGCAGTACAGATTTTATGTTTTTAATGTTAACCCAGGGTACAGGTTTACTAAAAAATACAAGTTAAAGAAAATGATGTAAATTGTTAATAATTACCTGGTGAATGGAGTCCGAAAATGTTCTGTAAAGCCATCAAGAGGCTCAGTTTAAGGTAAAGCCACATCTTACTCTTGTTCTCTACCCTTGACATTATCTGTAAGAAAATGCATCTCTTCTGACCATGGCAAGTACTGTTTTTCTAACTTCTGTAAATAGCAGAAATCCCACGCTGGTATATGTTCATGTTATTTTGTAATTCCTCTTTTCTCAGAAAATGTTGGACTATACAGTGGGCAGACCCGCCGACTCACCTCTCGCTAAACAGCACCTCTCACTTCTGCCTCATCACCTCCCAATCCATTCTAAAACCATCTCTGATGTTTTCCTCCAGCATCCATCTGAAGACCTGCCTCTTGCCAAACACATTTGCAAACATTTGAATGAATTAAGCCTAAAACAGTTGAAACAGGAAAAAGAATATTGTTTCACATATTAAAATGATTTAAAACATTTTACAATAACCACAAACATGCAAGAAAAGATGCGACCAAAATTGATCTCTTCCATTACTATCTGGAGCATTTTCACATTCACCACACCTAAATCAAGACCAGACGGCTAATCATTATAATGGGCTTAATTAGAGAAGTGTTGACTGGTACGTACATGTATATATTCATGTGTAACGGTGAGGTGACGGACAGCTCCGTCATCTCCCGCTTTTCCCGGTTTCCCAATACTCACGAACTCACCCCGGACTCCTTCATTGTCTTGTCTCCAATTGTCACTCACACCAGTTCCCATTTAAGTAATCCGTATGTGTTTAAATGTTCCCCTCTGCTCCGTTCACTTTTCAGTCATTGTTGCTTGTCTCTGTACATTCATGTCAGTGGTGTGTGTTCTCATTTTCAACTTTTGTTTTCCTTCAGTGTGCTGAATGTGCTTGGTGTTTATTTTATTAAAATTGTACATCGATTGCCGTGCTGCCTACGCCTGGTTCCTTCTCTCCACCACGACACAACCGTCAAATCATGCATGTATTTACACACACAGGCACTTCATTAGGTACACCTTGCTAGTATTGTGTTGGACCCCTTTTGCCTTCAGAACTGCCTACATTCTTCTTGCATAGATTCAACAAGGCGCTGGAATCATTCCTCTGAAATATAGGTCCATATTGTCATTATAGCATCACCATTTGCTGGAGATTTGTTGGCAGATCTCCTGTTCCACCACATCCCAAATGTGCTCTACAGGTTTGAGATCTGGTGACTGTAGACGCCATTTGAACACAGTGAACTCCTTGTCATGTTCAAGAAATCAGTTTGAGATGTGAGTTTTGTGACGTGGAGCGATATCCTGCTGGAAGTAGCCATTTGAAGATGGGTACACTGTGGTCATAAAGGGATGGACATAGTCAACAACAATACTCAGGTAGGCTGTGTCATTTATGTGATGCTCAATTTGTACAAGAGGGCCCAAAGTGTGCCAAGAATAAATCCCTCCCCCATTACAACACCCCCACCAGCCTGAACCGTTGGTACAAGGCAGGATGGATGGATGCTTTCATGTTGTTTACATCAAATTCTGACACTACCATCGGAAAGTCACAACGTAAATCAAGACACATCAGACCAGGCTGTGTTTTTCCAAGACAGAATACTGGCCAAATAATTTCTTCAAGTTAATATAATTAGGCCCATGTTTATGACAGGTTGTGCTGTCGTGGTTAATGTCAAGTCATAACAAAGACATCCCAAACAATGTCAACCTTGCATAAAAAATTACATAATCAACCGAATGACACATTCATAATAATTCCTTCATGTGTTAACATTCATAATGATTCCTTCATGTGTCATGTCATGGCTATGTCAGTATCATGACAATGTGGGAGAGGCGACGTCCCCATACATTAATGAGTCTGCAGCAGAGTTCTCAACATCTGGTTCATGGTATCAACATCAGTGATGACTTGACCTGGTTTCAACACTAACATCTTAGTGAAAGAGGCCAGGAAACAGCTCTTCTTCCTACACCGATTAAGGAGATTTGGCATGGATTCCAGGATACCAACTCAAGCAAGTCGCAGAAATGACATTCGAGAGAGGGCGCGGATAATCGACAGGGAGGATGTTTTCGGCCCTACGCCGGCACATATTACCCACTGGTCCCTGCACACCTATGTAGCTAGACATTCCATCAAAATTAGCCGTTTCCAGCTACAGTGGTAGCCTACTAAGTATGAGGACGTTACAAATCAGTGAAAACGGATTGGTGGTATCTTAATAAGGCACTTTTGTTCATCAGCTCCCATTGAGGAAACATTAAGTACAATTCTCAGTTGAACACCAGCCTCAAGAGAACGTTCACAACCGTATTGTTGCCTCACGAGTATTCGACGAATGGCACAACAGTTGCCCAGACACTTATGACGTAAAAACAGTTTAAATAGACTGGAAAGGAGTAAATAATCATTATTTTCCGATAGAACGAAGCAAAACTGGATGATCTTTATTTGGTATAGACGCGTGTGGGACAAATTCCGTATATTTATATGCTGACCTATAGGTCTTCAAAATGATAGAAACTACAAAAAAGCCGGTTGATGTTGGTGAGTTACTTCAAGCATTTAAACAGTTTATTTCACGGCAGTGTACTATTCAATAAGCGCGTTCATAAACATGAACGTTGTTTGCTAACTGGTTTTAAAATGTACAGAAGATCGCCCACAATGTTCAGAAGTTGCTGCTAACGTTGGTGTCCATTCAGCCTTAAATAATATAGCTGTTTCAATTTGATATCTTATTGAACCGTGTTCGTCTTTTATTTTAGAGTGTGCAGGTCCCTGCGATCCATACGCCAGTGGGAAGGTCCGGAATAGGTTTGTTCGCGCTGTGATTGATGGTTGTTTGAGCCAATGTAATATACATTTTCTTAAGGCCTATACATGTGTGAATTCAAAATGACAACCCATGCCCTACACTAGTTTACAACTCCGGGGGATTTGGTGTGATTTGGGACAAATATGATCAATCGCATAAATTAGCTAATTTAATTTCTGTCTTTCCAGGAGCTGCACGGACGTGATCTGTTGCATTTTGTTCCTGATAGCCATAGCTGGCTACATGGTAGTGGGAGTTCTGGGTATGGAAGTCTTCTTTATATACTTTTTATAATTCATTTTTTCCCATGCTTATCCAAAATCAACTTCCGATAATCTGATGTCAACATGACAGTGAGGGAGCAACTATCGCCATATGATGTCAAACCATGACCTCACTCTCTCCTCTCAGGATTCAGCCTTGGCCTCTATTGGTTAACGTTTGTCAGTGTTTTGCTCCTGAAGTACTTTGAGGTTCTCTGAAAAGCCACGTAGATGTTCAGTGTATTATTTCTATTATTATTATGACTTTAGATGGGTGACTCTGTTGTCCTGTTTCCGTTTTAATGTGCACTCAGTCGTCTGCCATGTATACACTTAGCAGTTTTTTACATGTACGTAATTTTTTAATTGTCATTTGTACATCTGATTTGTTGGATGTTAAATAGCATGGGTTATCCTGCACTGCTTTTTCCCTGAGTTCAATGAGTGAATTGGAAAGAGATCTTACAGTTTTTAAGAGTCAAATGCCTTGGCCTACTTTGACCAAACCTCTCTGAAAGTTCAGTGGATGAGATCTCCAGATGAACCCCCTGACATGGAACTGTGATGAGGTTGATTGTGGTATTTTTTCCTCTTCCATCTATCAGCCTGGTTGTTTGGAGACCCTCGGCATATTTTCTTCCCCAGGAACTCCAATGGAAGATTTTGTGGAACAGGGACAAATAGGTTAGTAGGCCTGTGTATCGTAATGATAAATGATGGTGTTGTGTTCACTTAACTTTTGGATCTTGAGTTCACTTAAATCTTGTTTCTTGTGTTCATCTAACTCTTTGGTTTTACCGTATGTCCACATAACTCTCCTGTCTGGTATTCACTCAACTCAGAGCACTGCCCAGCATGATTTATGTGGACATTTTGAAGTGTGCCACCACTACCAACGTGATGGCGGCAGCACTCGGAGGCCAACAGTGTCCCACCACACAGGTTAGTAGCCAGCTGTATACAGAACAGTCATTTGATGAGCAGTGTGCACATCACTGTACCTGAAATATTCTGAGGTTAAGTGAAATTGACCCCAAAAAACGAACTCAACTCAGCAAGTTTGCTTAAGAATGAATCATTTATCCTGACAATATAACACAGAAAGAAAAAAGTGATTCAAGTAAGTACAACCGTGTTTCCAAAAACAGTCGGGACACTGTGTAAAATGCTAATAAAAACAGGCAGTGAGGGTGCAAATAACTTAGTCCCTGTATTTGTTTGAAAATTCTACAATGATGCACCAAAGAAATGTAATTCTTTTAGGAAAAATATATGGCCATTTTGAATTTGATGCCAGCAACACAAATCAAGGTTAAAAGTCAAGGTAAATAAGCTGGAATAAATGAATTTGACATGGACTTCATTTATGTATTTGTACATTACTAACAAAGTGTATTTTCACTCAAACATAAATGTTATATCTGCTTAATTACATTTGTAGTGTTGTTTCCACCTTTTTTCAAAGTCGATTCAACAAAACTTTTACAGGTGTTCTTTTATTACCCTGGACTTCTTTTAATGACTGTAAAGTTATTTTACCTCACAAACGTTCTTCATGTCAACGTGATGCCCGTGCGTGTCAACCGCTGACTTCATTTTATCAAGCAGATTTAACAACCACATTTTTCTTTACATCGCAGTTCCGTTCGGTTTCTATAGTCATTTAAATGTGCTAAAGATGGCAGTGGAGCTTTAATCTGACACCAATGTCTCGCCCTCCCCGTCTCATTTCCTCCGCTGCAGCTCTGTGTCAGTGACTGTCCTTCGCAGTTCTGGATGCTTCCCCCTGATGCCTACGAGACCGGGGCTGAACCCAAAGACTTCTTCCAGCAGAAGTACTGTGACCCCAGCCTGGACCTGGCCACCACCACATGGGTACGCAGGCCACTTTCCATGGTTAAGCATGCGCACGCAGAGCATCGCACTGGGTGTGGGTAACGTCAGGCGTGTGGTCAAGCGTAGCCGCATAAAATGTGTCTCTCTGTTATGAGGATTTTTGCATGTTTTGTGGACAGGTATGGATTATAAACAGACCAAATGTCCTATTGGGTGTCATCAAGCACTCTCCCATGATCAGTGTTGCTTCTCTGTCTTTTAGACTGTTGAAGAGATCCTTGGTAAGGAGCTGTGTCCTGCTTTCCTTGTTCCAAGTAAACCAGGTAATGCAGCTGGTTTGGGTCAAGAGTCTGTTTTGTATGTAATTCTGAAGAATTGGCAAGAGCGTGTTACCTCCTGAACTCATCACTATGTTTCCGTTTTGGTCTACAGCTCTGGGGAGGTGTTTGCCCAGTCTAGATGCCCTCCGGAAGATCCCTTCTGATTTCGTTCTGCCGGGGACGGCCTCTGTCGAGGAGACCGTTAGCAGCATTGAAAGTGCCATGGGGTGCGTATACGCCGCTTCACCTTTTGACCTGACTTCTGTTCTGTGTGGTAAAATGTACAGTACTAATCAATGTTTTGGACACACCGACTGTCCCCTCATACGTACAACTACATAGAACATATTCTTTAAAGTAGCCAGCTTTTGCCTTCATGACAGCGTTGCACGCTTTTGGTGTTCTTCGGACTAGTACAGTACAATACAAACATAATGATGGTCTCCTGTATACCAGCCCTAGCTTGTCACAGCAGAACAGCTCAAACATATTACGAAGGAAAGAAAATCCACAAATGAACTTTTAACTGCAAACAGTGTGCAAAGCTGTCGTCAAGGCAAAGGGTGGCTACTTTGAAATAATCAACCACATTATTGTGGTTGATTCTTCAGACTTATTTTTGTCTGTTCAACACTTTCGGTTGCTGTATGATTCCGTAATGTGTTATTTTGTGGTTTTGCTTTCTTCACTACTATTTTACAATGAGGAAAATGGCTAATAAAATCTGCGTGCAAACATTTGACACGTACTGTGTATAAACCGCACTGTCACCAATCAACAAACTACACCTGCCTATGCTTCCAGCTCTCTGACGTCAGGCTTCAGCACCAAGACAATAGGAGTGAGGATCTTTGAGGACCTTGCCTCCACGTGGCACTGGATCCTGCTGTAAGTGTTCTGAGTGGATCTTCCATCACAGGCGGCTCCACAGGATCCCTGCCGATCCACCAGCATGGCATTGCCAGGAGAACTGACAAGTAGCTCGAAGACAAGGCTTTTGTAGTCTAGTTGATTTGTTGCCAATTTCTTGCCCACCAACCAATGCCAGTTGTTGCCAACCAACCGGCACTAGTCCACCGGTTTGGTTTGTTTTGCCCGGTATCAGCTGTGACCTATTCTGATATGCACACTGTCCTTTCACTTCATGTGACACAATGTATTGACCTTTAATGTTTTGACGGGCTGTGTCTGTAGGGGTCTGGTGGTGGCTATGTTAGTCAGCGTGGTTTTCCTGTTACTGCTGAGGTACGTGCCCGTTGTCCTGGTCTGGCTTCTGGTCGCTGGAGTGCTGGTGATTGGAGGATATGGTAAGTCTGGCGTGGGGCGGTGGCGCCGGGTGGTTTGAGTTTGGTCGCACGCTGTGCACATGCAAGCTACAGACCGCAATTCTGTCCTTGCGGTTTTCACTCTCCAAAATGTATTTTCACACGACTGTTATATTTGTATACATTCTAGGCCAGCCTTATATTAGTCTTGGTTTTAATCTACCTAAATGGCTACATTTGCATATGGGATTTTCTTCCCCAGGAATATGGTACTGCCACTCGGAATACAACCATTTCAAGACATCCAAAATGAAGTTTGTCGATCTCGGATTCAGTTCAGATATCTCAGACTACTTTCAAGTGAAAGAGACCTGGCTTGCCTTCTGTGAGTTTGGTCATTATGGGCAGTATATGTTGGGTATATTTTGCTTAAATTGTTATGGTGCTCAGATGGAATACGTTCTTACACTTGAATTGACCTTCTGTGTGTCTTTCCAGTTAAAGTTGGAAGACCTCTTTATGAATATAAATATCAAATAAATCCTTTCCTCAGTGATCCTCCTGTGCGTGGTGGAGTTCGTGTTGGTCCTGGTGATTTGTGGTATCAGGAAGAGACTGTCTCTGGCAGTCGCTCTCATGGAAGAGTCCAGCAGGTAGGAGCGTCTCCAAGGTTTTTTCTCTCTTTATTCGGTGTGTTATCCTGTATGAAATGAGGTGTGATGCCTGTCTTCAGGGCTGTGGGCAATCTGACATCCACCCTGTTCTACCCCATGTGGACCTTCTTCCTGGTGGTGGTGTGCGTCGCCTACTGCGTAATGACCTCCCTGTATCCTTTGGCCCACCATACATAGGCTTTACATCACCATTGCTTTCCTATGGTCATATGATCTGCTTTCCTGTAGTCATATAATCTATGCTGTTATTTCAACTGCTTGCCTTGTGCGTGTTTAATTGTTACGGGTCCTTGACTCTGGGTTCCTACCAGATACTTGGTCACATCTGGGGACCCTCTTTACAGAGTGGTGTCTCTCAGCACATCTGTGGCTGAGTGCAGCAGTATTGATGGCTCAGAGGCCTGCCAGCCACAGGTACACAGCTGGGCTCCTGTCGTTTTCCACTGGCAGGTTATTTTGAAGGCCACCTTTAAACTGTCGTTTCCGCTCCACACACAGACGTTCGACTCATCCGCCTACCCAGAGTGCCCGTCAGTTCGCTGCATCTTTTTCAAATACAGTGACACCGGCGAATTCCAGCAGAACCTGGTCTACCTGCACGTGTACAATGTGCTTGCCTTCCTGTGGTGTGTGAACTTTGTCATCGCCTTGGGCCAGTGCAGCCTGGCCGGGGCTTTCGCCTCCTACTACTGGGCTTTCAGCAAACCCGCTGAGATCCCGTCCTTTGTCTTGACCCGCTCCTTCGTTTGCTCTCTAAGGTAGGAGGCAGGAGACAACAGGGACAACATCTCAAATTCCATTGTAATTAGCTGTAATGCATCGTGATGGAACATTGGGAGAAGATATTTCAATCACTCATGATTTAAAGTCATTTAAGACCAGGGAAATGATTTAGTTATTTATTTCCATACATGTTATATTCGCTCTGTGGGATTGGATGAAGTATTACGGTACATGAGTAGTTATTTCTTCTATTATTCCAAGGTACCATGTAGGTTCCCTGGCATTTGGAGCTGTTGTTCTCTCTGGCTTCCAGCTGTTAAGGATTCTGTTTGAGTATCTGGACCACAAGATCCGAGGTAAGGCCACACACCCGGGGTAAAGCCACACACCCGGGGTAAAAGCCACACACCCGGGGTAAAAGCCACACACCCGGGGTAAAGCCACACACCCGGGGTAAAGCCACACACCCGGGGTAAAAGCCACACACCCGGGGTAAAGCCACACACCCGGGGTAAAGCCACACACCCGGGGTAAAAGCCACACACCCGGGCTAAAAGCCACACACCCGGGGTAAAAGCCACACACCCGGGGTAAAGCCACACACACCGGGTAAAAGCCACACACGCGGGGTAAAGCCACACACCCAGGGTAAAGCCAAACTGCCTAACTTTTACACTATACCTAGCCCCTAAGGTAAATAGGGGGCAACAAAACAGCCCCAACAGGTTGAGTAATGTACTACTTTCCACACTCTCAGAAGACATGCCTAATACTTCCAGGTGGACATGTTGATGTGAATGTTTAATTCCCCAGTCAGTGATGAATGTGAATCCTCTGGTCCTCTGTCTTCAGGTTGTCAGGGTTACTTTGGTCGCTTCCTGGCGATCTGTCTGAGATGCTGCTTCTGGGGTCTGGAAAACTTCCTGAAGTACCTCAACAGGAACACTTATGTCATGGTCAGTCACAAGATTGTCCAGCAGTTCTTGTGTTCGCTGTACAGTGCATGGATTGCCTTGGCCAGCATGTAGTCTTTTGTTAGGAGCCTTGGTTCCCTGTGGGGACAGCTTGAAATAAATCATTTTTTTTGCTGTGTGGGCAACTTAAATAATGTCATCCTTAATCCAAGGTCTAGGTATCCGAAAGCTATAGGTAGTGTCATCTATTTTTTATATCTGTAAATGCAATTCATCTTTAATAGCTTGCATCATTTAATTATCAACAGATCGCCATCTACGGGGAAAACTTTGGTGCGTCGGCCAAAACTGCCTACGGGCTGATATTGAGGAACATTGAGCGGTAAGATCAGTGTAATTCGATTGGTTGATGTTCTGTGTTTTTTGTGTTGGCACTGACATGAAGTGACTATTTTCTACTGCTCTTTTAAATGTAACATGTCATTCTCTCCTTGTCCACAGGGTGGTGCTACTGGATAGAATGACAGAGGTTTTTTTCTTCTTCGCTAAACTACTGATAGTTGTAGCAGTTGGTAAGATGTTTATATTTGTATAATAATACGTATTTAATGTTAAGATATGAATTCTAGGCAGTGTGATAAACTGGGTGGTTTAAATCCTAAACGCTGAACGTGGTATATGAAACTGTATATGGGTATGTTTTCATTATTTTGGTGATTGCTTTTTAGCAACAATCAGGCACATTTTAGTATTCTGGTATATGGCCAATATATAAAGTCTCAGGGCTGTATCCAGGTATGCTATATGGCCAATATATAACAGCTCCGGGATGTATCCAGTTACCCAGCGTTGATTTTTGCATGAGAAGAACCCTTAGGATTAGTCCAGTGCTTAACTAGATTCTGATATTGTCAATGTCGTTGCATATTACATTCATGAACTATGGCAGTTGTAGTTTCACTTCCTGTGATTGTGTCTCTTCCCTTCTCTAAAAAAGTATGACAATGTTATTGTCCAATGACTGACCTGAACCTTCTCTTTCCCCAATCAGGAGTGCTCGCTTTCTTCTTCTTCAGTGGACAAATCCCCATGACGGGTGACATGTTGCAGGCTCAGATGCTGAACTATTACTGGATGCCCGTCCTTGTACGTTCACACAGTGCTTTGGCCAGATACTCCACACACCTTCATTTGCATTGTCTTCATGTTTGAGAAGTGCTGATAGGTGCATCTTCATTAGTTTCACTGCTCAAGCAACTGGAGAACAGATGAATGCCCGTAACCTCTGTTGCTGACATTATCTAAGCGAGCGTGTATGTTCTCCATTGTGTCCGTGGTTCCAGACGGTGGCGGTGGGGGCCTACTTCATCTCTCAGGCCTTCTTCAGTGTCTACAGCATGTGTGCCGACACCCTGTTCATCTGTTTCTGTGAGTACCAGTGAACCCTCCTCCAACTGCGCCACAGCAGCCGTCGACACCCTTCCTCCTTCTGGGACACACAGGCCCAACATGACGATTTCGTTATTTTAGTGAAGTTAACCTTCTGGGACATACAGACCCAACCTCAGCATAGCTTGAGTAAAGTTGAATTGAATATTTTGGATTTCATTCATGTTTATTGATGTTAGATGTTTTGATGCCGGCTACCAGCCCAATTACAAAAAGTAGAGTAAGTAAGTCATAGGAGTAGATGAATGAACAGAGTAAGATAGAGTACACTTGTGTAGATTAAGCTATAGTGGAATATCATAGTAGAGAGGAATAGAGTAAGATAGAGTGTAGATTAAGCTATAGTGGAATATTATAGTAGAGAGGAAGAGAGTAAGATAGAGTACACTGGTGTAGATTAAGCTATAGTCGAATATCATAGTAGAGAGGAATAGAGTAAAGAAGAGTACACTTGTGTAGATTAAGCTATAGTGGAATATCATAGTAGAGAGGAATAGAGTAAGATAGAGTGTAGATTAAGCTATAGTGGAATATTATAGTAGAGAGGAATAGAGTAAGATAGAGTACACTGGTGTAGATTAAGCTATAGTCGAATATCATAGTAGAGAGGAATAGAGTAAAGAAGAGTACACTTGTGTAGATTAAGCTATAGTCGAATATCACAGTAGAGAGGAATAGAGTAAGATAGAGTACACTAGTGTAGATTAAGCTATAGTGGAATATTATAGTAGAGAGGAATAGAGTAAAATAGAGTACACTAGTGTAGATTAAGCTATAGTGGAATATCATAGTAGAGAGGAATAGAGTAAGATAGAGTACACTGGTGTAGATTAAGCTATAGTGGAATATCATAGTAGAGAGGAATAGAGTAGAGTACAGTAGGGTAGATTTAGAGCACAGCAGGTTATAATGTATTTAGATAGATTGGATCAGAAGTGTTTCAGTGTTTCTCTCTTCCACAGTGGAAGATCTAGAGAGGAATGATGGAACTGTTCAGAAGCCTTATTACATGTCAAGGAACCTGATGAAGATCTTTAGCAAACCCCAGACGATTGTTACAGCAAGGCCGAGCGAGTAGTACCTTTGACCCCTGACTTAACCCCTGATTTCTCCTCCAAGGATCTGTCCCTTCCCCTTTCTTTTAACAAATAAATTAGCATTTTAAATAAGGCTGCCACTGGTTCATATATGGGAAGTCTGAAATTCACCCGTTTTGTGTGAGAAGCGAAAACTTTTAGTAGGCAACACATACAAAGAGAAAACAATTTTTTTATTATATTCCGTTACTACACCAATCATTACGATTTCTGAATTTCTGAATCGATGTAGTAGGGTCACATTACATTCAGTGTGAGGTCAAGCCCCCGGTCTGGCACGAGCAACAACTGTGTAGGCTTTGGCTCTGAGCACCACGCTGGCCACTCCCATCAGGTCTGGCAGATTTGCCTGGCCTTCAGGAAGCACAAACTGGAAATCGCGCAGCAAGTAGGCAGTGAACAGAAACAGCTCCATTTTGGCCACGGCCTCCCCGAGACACAGCCGTGCACCCCCGCCGAAAGTCATGAGAGCACGTGCTGAGGCGCCCCCGCCATCCAGGAAGCGCTCTGGAAGAGAGAGGGCACACTGTCATGTCTGGGGTCTGGGGGTGCTGAGCAAAGTCAAAGGAATGCTTGTCTGCATTCCAATTCCAAATGGTGACCTATTCACTGCGCAGTGCACTCGTTTTGACCGGAGGCCTGGGGGAAGTCAATGATGAATGTGAGGAGTAGGGTCCCATTTGCTACTTAGCCCTGGCTGCCCCTGTACAGCACCAGGTTTATAGCTTAGTACCTGGTTTGAAGGCGTAAGGATCCTTCCACACTGCAGGGTCGTGGTGTGCCCCAAACAGATTAGGGATGATGACAGTGTTCTTAGGAATAAAATAGCCTGCAATACTGAACACAGTGTGGTATACGGCATATTACATGAAACACAATAATGTTGGCAGTCAAAGCATTTACTCCACGTTATTGAGTTAATCACAGGGCTGGACAGAAGCTGTGTAACAGTTTGCAATATTGAATAACTAAACTGTAAGCTTCCGGTTGTTCTACGGTATCTATTTTCCCAAGGTGCCTTTGTGGCAATGCTCAAAACAATAATGCTTGCTGGATTACATCAGTCTGCCTGCTATTCACCTGCTGTCCTGGATGGCCCTGTGAGGCGCGGCTAACATGTTAGCTGAATTACGTCAGTTTGCCTGCTATTCACCTGCCATCCCGGGTGGCCCTATGAGGCGCGGCTAACATGTTAGCTGAATTACGTCAGTTTGCCTGCTATTCACCTGCTATCCCGGGTGGCCCTATGAGGCGCGGCTAACATGTTAGCTGAATTACGTCAGTCTGCCTGCTATTCACCTGCTATCCCGGGTGGCCCTATGAGGCGCGGCTAACATGTTAGCTGAATTACGTCAGTCTGCCTGCTATTCACCTGCTGTCCCGGATGGCCCTGTGAGGCACAGCTAGCGGAGCCACTGGTCTGAGTCTCAGGACCTCACTGATCACAGCACACAGCACTGGCAGCTTGTGCCTGTCACTGTACTGAGGATAGCGGCCCTCCAGCTCCGTACACAGCTCATCATAAACCCTGTTCTGCACCTGGGGAGAGAAAGGGTGTGAGAAAGGCTGTTCGAAATTTTTCGTGATCTCAGATGAGTACTACAGAATACAGCGTATTTTGGTAGCTTCCTGTCTAGTTGCATCTCTGTAAAATATTCTGTACAGGAGATGGGAAAGGGCTTAGGACACAGAGCTATCAGCTTTGTCCCAAATAGCATCCTGTTTGCGGGCCCTGGGGGCCGTTTGTCTGAGTGGGAAACCCCATACAGGAAATGTGGTGTCGATTGGAGCCAGTATGTCCGGTACCTCAGGCCTGTGGAGAAGGAAGGCCACGGTCCAGCTGAGCCAGGCTGCAGTGGTCTCTGTCCCCCCAATCAGAAGGTCCACAGTGGTCATGTGGACATGGGTGTCTGTCAGGGCCTGTAGATGAACCACGACCACATCAAACCCATTTCACAATGCTGTACTGAGTATAGTTTAAGTAGTGGCCCACTGGGTGCCCTTCTGCTCCCGGGACACGTACTGATTGTACGTGATGTAGGATTTTAGATTAAAACATACTTCTGATGAGTTCCTGTTCTACTATAATGAGCTATTACCTACCACTCCTCTCTGGGGCTTTCCTAGTACCTGGAGAAGAGATCCTGTGATGGCAGTGGCGCTGTCCGATGCTTTGCTTGGGGCCTGCATCTGTAGCAGCAATGCAGCATATTTTTTATGTCATCAAGTTCCACATGGAATATGTTTTTTAAATGATTGTATAGCTAGGTAGTTTATAAAAACCTTGTACTCATTGAGGTGTGTCCTGACGATGTCGTCTCTCCTTGCCACCTCTTTCAGGAGACGAGAGAATGGAGGATTGGGAAATTTCTTGGATAAATGGGAACATATGAATACATTTTAGTGGAGATGGATTGCTTAGTTGGTAGTTAAAGTTGCTGGTTGCTAAAGTCCCAGAGCCAGCAAGGTTAACAATCTGTCATTCTGTCCTTGAGCAAAGCAGTTAACCCTAATTGCTTCCTGGGTATCCAGTCAGACAGCCACCTGCACCTGGAAGGTTAGGTTGAAAGGGAAGTTTGATTGGACCTCGTGTGGAATTGACAGCAAACAAATTTAATCTCTATACCTTCAGATGTTCTTAAATTCACAAATGAGTAATTAGTTCATTTGAAATGTTCTTGGAGTGGTACAGCTAACTGTCCATGTCACATCCTCTCATGTCAGTCATTCTAGTAGCTGATGGATAAAGTTTCCCTGTTAAGTAATACACGAATGGCAGATTTCCCTGACACAGTCTATGTCTTGCCCTGGTCTGGTTACAGAGTTATTCTGAGAAGTGCTTTTTAGTCCAGGACCAGGCTGTGTAGGGTATAAACATGACTGACCCTGAGCAGGGGGAAGGAGTCCAGAGCAGAGATCCAAGGAGAGCCCCACAAGGACACAATCGTATTGAGGCAGCCATGTAGACTCTGTAGCTCAGCCGAACTCTTCTCGTACTGGAAAACACACAATATAGTGTCTTCCAAATGGAAGCCTATTACTATACTATTCTATAGTGTAGTGGTTCCCAACCAGGGCTACTTGACCATTCTTATATTTAACTATGGAACAATAGAGCCAAATACATAATATGAACAAATAATGAATTATGTGCCAAAACCTTCAGAGGGCATTGTCCATAAGGACCATAGTGTGCTATTTAGGACACAGTTTAGTTTCTATGGGACAAACTGACGATTCGACAGAAGTACTTACTAGGCAAATAGGGTTTACTTTCAAGTACATTGAACATTTGATTGGGCTTGCCTCTGCTGCATGTTTATTTAGGGAGGAGTTTGCTTTTTTGGTGCTGGTCCATTGGTTCCATTCCGACAGGCGAAGCTGAATGCCGTGTTTGCAAGAGAATGTAAACTATTTAAACGCAGGTATGAAACTCACCTGTTTCCCAAAGGCCAGTGTGGTGATGACGTTGCTGGCCGCTACCGTGAAATCCTCAGAGAGGTCCACAGCTCTTCCATTATAGTCCGACAGCACCTGATCACCGGTTGGATAAACTGATATACATGGAAACCCCTCAGCACCGAAAATAAATGTAGCACTACACATGGCGTCTAGGCATTAGCTTTGTGTATGTATAGTATTAAACAGTAAATGCCTTCATATTTTTTCTATCACACACATTGGTAATTTACCTCTCATATATATTATATCTATACATATTGCCAATATAATGGCCTGGGTGGAAGTATTTCAGGTCTTGCCATAAAGTGTATCCAAAGTGCTAATTTCAGGCAGAACTTGAAGCTATTTTAAAAACCAGCTAAGCTAGTTTTAAGAAAAGGCTGTTATTGATGATAAGGGTATTAACTTCAGCTATGCATACTATTTTTAACCCTGGCTCACACTGTCCAATGCACAATTCTGTATTAGTGCCAATAAAACTTTATATTAAAATACTTAATAAAATGTTTACCCCTCTTACTTTAAGGCTGTTTTCCTTCTCAGTCCTTCTCAAGTCCAAATAGCCAAGTCAATTGTCTGTAAATGGGTTGGCTTGTGTCATCATTAAAGAAGAATTAAAAGAGTGTGTTTAGGAGGAGCAAACCTGTAAACAAATATACTCTTCGTATCTAGTCTATATTACCACCATACAAATATACCCTTTATATCTAATCTATTTTACCACCATACAAATATACCCTTTATATCCTGTCTATATTACCACCATACATTATGGAACAAAGCCCTGGTTGGCCTCTTTAGGCTACATTATCCCTGCTGTATGAGCATCATAAAGTGGGACATAATGTTGGCAGCTTGGATTTGGAAGTTGTTTTCCTTTTACCGTTGCTTGTTTTCCATTGCATGTGATGACGCTTCAGGAAGGGAACGAGTAATTGCGCTGCGTAGGGGGATGCCTTCCTATTGTACCAAAGGCCGGTTTTGGCAAAGTGAACTGCCACTTCTGGCTCCCTGAGGGAGAGCAGGGTCAGTGAGTGTAAGGGTTGCAGCGCCAGAGTTCTCCCCTCAAGAAAGAGATTTTATTTAACTTGAAATAATATTTAATATTAATACATGAAAATGAATGTTCAGCCACAGCTGAACCCCAATCAATTATGGTATATGCCATAAACATGTTATGTGATAAATGCCAGTCACAGGTTTTTGAGTTGACCTTTTTTGTAACAAGCCAACAAACTTAGCGTGAAAGGACAGTAGCAGTCGGTTCCATCCTTGCAACATAGCCAACCTCACTAACTACAACTACACTACGCTCTGAGAACCTAGGATGGGATAGTACTAGATATTCCAAAGGTGCTATAGCCTGCGAATTGGGTAAACCAGGGCTTAATCTGTATGGCCACAGAAGTTGCATAATTAGCTCAGACTTAAATGCCTTGTGTCTTTGGTGCGGGAATGGCACCCTGGAGAACCCAGAAGTGAACCCTGCCTGACAGGTGAGTAGAGATTATTGGACACACCGGTTTTCCCTAACGACTGTCTTGTCTGTACCCCATGAAAGCCACCTCAGGCTGGAGAGTCACGCTAAATTTTCTCAGTTTTAAGTATTGTTTTCTTTATCCTGGGTTTAGACCCTGAACATGTTGCCTGGAAATAGCCTGGCAATCGTTTACTGACAGTGTTTGTTTAATCTGTGACCCAACGTTCTTGTTTTGTAATGACTATACTTCTGATGACATCTTACTGTTTGGATTAGAGCAGTTCTTGACATGTTTGTGTTCGTGCTGTTGACCTGTTTGAGTTTGTGCTGTTGACTTGTTTGTGTTTGTGCTGTTGACTTGTTTGTGTTTGTGCTGTTGACTTGTTTGTGTTTGTGCTGTTGACTGGTTTGTGTTCGTGCTGTTGATTGGTTTGTGTTCATGCTGTTGATTGGTTTGTGTTCGTGCTGTTGACTGGTTTGTGTTCGTGCTGTTGATTGGTTTGTGTTCGTGCTGTTGACTGGTTTGTGTTTGTGCTGTTGACTTGTTTGTGTTTGTGCTATTTAATTTTTTTGGAAGCATTTAGTATGTGTGCTGGTCAGACTGTTGATGGATCAGATCAGACTGTCTGTGTAATAAATGTATATTCCTCTTAATGTGTCCTGCGTCCTTTCTACCTGTCTCAGATGGAGTGCCTGTTTTTGGATGACCCCTTCAAGTGACTCTTGGCAGGAGCGCTGGAGTGCATTGTGGGCCAGACGGCGATTGGCCCTCCACTCTTCGGTATAATCTCCCAGAGAGATGGAGCGTCCTCCTCCACACACCACATCTCCTAAAAGAGTTGGGGAGTGAGGAAGGAAACAAGGAAAGGAGAGGCAGATTGAGGGGACAGGAGGAAAAGAGGTAATGGGAGAAGAATGTAGGCGTCCAGGTGATGTAGACGGAAAGGGAGGTTGTGGTGTGATTGAGTGAGGAGAAAGAGAGCAGTGAAGGTTAAATTATTTCCTTAAAATGCCCTGTTGGCTCAAAGTAACAAAATGGGATTATGGTTTCTGGGAAGTCTTGGATGGATCTGATAATGTGTACTTAACCAGTGTAGGAATGTGGTCTCCCTGCAAAGTCAGACCATTTCTTAACCAAGGCTTCTCTGATGATGTCCCCACTGTTTAACACCACCATCGCTACAAAAAAGGCAGTGTACAGAGAGAAGCCAGACATAGTTCTACAATTCTATAAATACACTTATTGTTCAGTTTGTTTTTTAAATTGAAACAGTCTTAAACTGAGTTCACTCACAGTGCCCTCTGTAAATATTGGGACAGGAAAGTCAACGCAACAGCTAAAAACGACAGTAAAGGCTTGGCAAAGCATCTCAAAGGATGATAACAAGTGTCTGTTGATGTCAATGGGTTGCACACTCACAGCTGGTTATTCATGCAAGGGATTTGTGCTACTAAAAATAAACATTGTGACTTTACTGCCCCAATACTTATGACAGGCATAATAGGTCACTCAGTTGGAAGTTATGATATAAAAAGTTAATTAATTACTGGTGTTGCCACACTTCAGACGGTATATGTTGCCATAGCGACTTGCCAGGAAGGTCAGGTGATTGGGCAAGTGCTCATGAGCCAGCTCCCACAGGTTTCCCAACAGAGGGAGAGAGAGAGGGCCAGGAAGGGTGGGAGAAATAGAACAAGGAAAGAACTGATGGACAAAGTGGAGAAGTCTGGACCCAACAGCTTGGGTGGAGCAATTTTGAGACAAGGAAAGACAAAACACATTTTCATGTAGAAAATTACTTTGATATAATAAAGGTTGATATCAGGCGTTCATTGCATAGACTGTTAGCAAAGCTTTAGGTAAACAGCTATTGAAGATGATTGCTGGCAATCAGACTGTAATATGTTACTTCATGCCATAGTCAATATACATATAGGAAAGGGAGAAAACAGGAATACCTTTTGAATGATATCTTTTGGGATCTTCCTTTGTAAGTTGGTTTCTTTTTCCTGGGAAGCAGAACAGCAGTATCCATAACAATGTGAGCATGAACACAGCACCCACACTCACAGCGATCATCAACGCCATCATACGGTGATCTTTGAGTTTCACTGTCCCCCCCAAAAGTCCCATAGCTCTTAGGTCTCTCCTTATATACACGACTCGTCGCATGTGTATGTTCGGCCCTGCTCAAGGTTGCCAAAATATTATCTTGACCCTCATGTATGTTTATGTGCTGTGAGAAACAACAGTCAGAGAAGTTGTGCCATGGCCATCAACCTTGGTTAACACGGGGGGGGGGGAGGGGGAGTCACTCAAAACAGGTTTAATTTGAATGAAGATGTTAACTTGGCTGGATACACAAAGCTGAGAACAGATTGGGGAACATACACAAACTCAAATAGAAGTAGCCAAGGGCACAATGTATTACATTTGGTCATATTCATAGAAATGATTAAAAGCAGTTTTTTAAAAGCAGAACGATACGTTTTCAGCTGAGCTAAAGTGATTTGTTTTTAGATCTTCCTCCACAAAAATGTCTTCCCTCCTGTCTTGTAACTTGTCTCAATCCTCTCCACTCTCTCTTCCATCTCAGCTACCCCCCCAGGGGTTTTGGCTGCAGTTCCCATGGCCAGTAGGGACCCCCAGTCTCTTCTCCTGGTTGTCAGGTTCACTGTGATCACAGATAGTAGCACCACCCACTGAACATGTGAAGGAGGTCTTCTCCCTTTAGCATGTCTCTGACTTGGGGATCACCTATAGAGAGCAACTGTTTTTAATTGCCTGCACTCTGCCCATTTTGTCATTTGTGAATGGCTCTGGGGGAATTATGGTGTTCCAAGAGTCTTTATAGATCATCGTTCTGTCCATATTGCCAAAACCGTTCACACCACTGGTCTACAGTCTGTCTAAACGGAATCAATCCCAGTTGCTTCTTGCCTCGACTTTGACTGATGCTCTCCTGGTTTGAGAAATGAAATGTTCCACAGGTCACTTTAGGCGATCCCCTAAATGTGCTCACTGTGTGGATGTCCCAGGTGTAGATGTGTAAGTGTTTCCCTGTATGGACTTGCCCAGGTGTAGATGTGTAAGTGTTTCCCCGTGTGGACCTCCCAGGTGTAGATGTGTAAGTGTTTCCCTGTGTGGACTTCCCAGGTGTAGATGTGTAAGTGGTTCCATGTGTGGACTGCCCAAGATGTACATGTGTAAGTCTTTCCCTGTGTGGACGTCCCAGGCGTAGATGTGTAAGTGTTTCCCTGTAGGGGCTTGCCCAGGTGTAGATGTGTAAGTGTTTCCCTGTGTGGACCTCCCAGGTGTAGATGTGTGTTTCCCTGTGTGGACTTCCCAGGTGTAGATGTGTAAGTGGTTCCCTGTGTAGACCGCCCAGATGTACATGTGTAAGTCTTTCCCTGTGTGGCCTTCCCAGGTGTAGATGTGTAAGTGGTTCCCTGTGTAGACCGCCCAGATGTACATGTGTAAGTCTTTCCCTGTGTGGACTTCCCAGGTGTAGATGTGTAAGTGGTTCCCTGTGTAGACCGCCCAGATGTACATGTGTAAGTCTTTCCCTGTGTGGACTTCCCAGGTGTAGATGTGTAAGTGGTTCCCTGTGTGGACTTCCCAGGTGTAGATGTGTAAGTGGTTCCCTGTGTGGACTTCCCAGGTGTAGATGTGTAAGTGTTTCCCTGTGTGGACTTCCCAGGTGTAGATGTGTAAGTGGTTCCCTGTGTAGACCGCCCAGATGTACATGTGTAAGTCTTTCCCTGTGTGGACTTCCCAGGTGTCCAACACAGGTCCCAGGGATTTGGTTCCCTGTCGTCTGATAGCTATGTTTTGCCTGTTCTGCCATTTTGTTTCTGATTAAAATAGCCAGCAGAATGCTAAACTTTTTGACTCCTACCATTCTGCTGCAAGTCATCAGTCCATTTTGTTATGGCTTTTAAGCCAAGAGCTTCAGGTGCCAATCCTCATTGAAGACCTTGTGACATTGCGCCTCACATCAACTCAGTGTACTGTACTTTCCTCTTAGTGGTCCATAGCTGGAAGTTACATAACTGCATGTGCTGTTCTTAAACTGGTAACCAGAAGCCTGTGGGGGGAGTGAGGTGCAGATTGTTTAAGAAAACTTTACATCCAGGCATTCATTTGCCACGTTTATTCCAATAGAGTGAGACAGTGCATTTTGTTTCAATTACAGTAGTAGTGAGGTGGCAAACCTTTGTGATGTGCATCAGTTAAAGATGCCTTGGGGACAGAACAATAGAACCATATTAGATTTGGACACAATAATAATACAAAAAGCTGCGATCACAAATATTTCCTGTCTACAATTGCTTGAAATCCTTAAATCCTTAAGAGAGACAGAGACGGCTGATATGATGAGGTTACAGCACTGGAGCCCTGTACTGGCAAGGAGGCAGGAAGCACACCGCCGCTTCTCCTGGCACTCCACGGTACGGTTTCTCAAAAGACCGATTTAAGGGCGGTGAATGAGTCAGGGGACAATCTTAGCCGTGTGTTGTGGGGGAGAACCCGGCCGGTCGAAGCTTCATCTCAGTGAACGGGATGGAGGAGTCTTTGCCTTTCCAGTCTATCCACACCACACCCTGTAACAGCACAAGCAGGGGAGACGCTGTTTAACGTTTCTTTTTACTTGGTTAAATGTAAAAAATGCCTTCACATGTTCTGCTAGGTCATCTGGGTAGGTTAAGTTGCGTTGATACGTTTCGTTAGCTGTGTTACAGTGGTACAGCTAGAATGTACCTGGTTGTTTCTGTCAGTGCCATAAAGGCCATTAAGGTTGGTCTTGTAGCAGTTTTTGTACCACCAACCGCCCAGGTAGGCCTTGGCACAGTGGATGCCCAGGGGCTCAGGGTCCTTGTCCTTGGTGGAGAATGGGCGCCCGTTGTGGTACTTCATGGAGTCACCTTTTAGAAGTGATGGGGAAAATAGAAAGGCAAATCAGGATTTATTGTGTGAGATTTGAATCCTACCTTTCGCTTTAGTCGAATGCACATTTATTCTCCAATTGACGCCATCCGTCACTTTCCTGGGCTCTGGCCTTACATTCTATCTTAGCTTGTGCACATGGACATTCTGTCACTTTATCTCGTGAGACCTTTGCTTCCTCCCGTCCTACCTGCCGTGCCAGTATATCCAGACACCTCAATGGCGTAGTGCTTGGCCTCTGAGTTCACGGTGAAGTTTGTGTAGAGAGCATAGGCTGACTGGTTGCCTGAACGCAGGTCCACTCTCAGGCTCACTGGGACCATGCTGGTTAGGTTGTGAAGCAGCTCATTTCCTGGAAGTGAGAGGGATAGCAAGGTAAATCGGAATATGGACATGACTCAACCAACACTTTGCAGTTTACTCCCCCTGTGTTGGAGATGCTACATGACCTGTGGTAGTAGCGTTCACTGTACTTACCGAGCCAGAACTCTCCACTGAGGTTGCCGAAGCCGTTGCTGTAATCACTCCACGATCTGTAGAAATTTGCCTTTCCGTTCATTCTCCTCTGGAACACCTATTCAACACATTCACAAAGCTAATATGGACAGGTAGATTGACACAGGGACATAGAACTGTGTGTGGGTGTCAAACGTAGTATTTAGCTATAGATTAATTTCAAATCCTGTTCGATGCCAGTCAGTTTTTCAAGGTTTATATGATCGTCAGCATTTGGATTCAGAAGCCGCTGTTCAGATACGACCACTAAATCCCATCTGCACCCATTGGAATCAGGGAACCACAATGGACTTTACGTGCTGAGTGATCTTGAGCACTCCGGGAATGTTACTTGATGTGGTCGTGTTGTCAGTGGGAGACACCGTAGCGACACACAAACTGAGTTGACATAATATTAGCATTTTTATAGGAAATGAGTGGTGAACGTGTTGGACGACCAGTCCGTGGGTCTTACAGTCCAGCCGCCTCCCTCGGTCTCCATGTCACAGAACACTCGGACCGCCTTCCCCTCCTTGCCCTCTGGGAAGATGTCCACCTCCCCCGACTGTAGCGCTCCATTCAGCAGCTCCTCTGAACACTCCACTGGGAACGGAAAACGCAGGTTTCCTGACGGGGGGGAGCAGCGTTACTATAAAATCACTTTAAAAAAGGACTGTTCCATCATTCTAAAATTGCTGCGCAAACGCAATGGTTACGTAGGTGATAAGCAACCTTGCTGGCTTGGAAATTGAGCTAATGTCAAGCTGAGGTGATGAAATTGGGAGACGAAATGGGACTTTTCGAAGTAAGCTGGCCCATAACCTGCCTGTGATAAACTCAGTGGTGACAATGGATGTGTACTGGCTGTCCTCCTCTCCCTCCACCAGGACCTTGTACTTAGACATAGACAAGAGTCCAGTCAACTTGTACTCCGTTACACTGGAGTCCAGAATCACCTCCTACGGAAATGTAGGACAAGAACTCTGCTGATTAAGGAAGAAACGCCTGATTACATTTGTTTTACCTCAAATTACATCGGTTGACCTCTTCTGTAGGAGGTTCACTTTGGCATAATATCCTGGTCTGTTAGGGATCTTGTCTAAAAACTAGCGGTAGGAAGTCGATACATGTCAGAACAAACAGACTTTAGCTGGTAGAATAGCACTTTAGCTGGTAGAAAAATAATTTTGAGAGTGTGTGAATGAACTGGAAATATTTTCACCTTGGTTTCCTCTCCTGCCGTCTGATAGGTCACTCTGTAGCTGCTGAAAGACACACCGAGTGCTTTCCAGGAGACAACAGCTGAACGAGCACCCACCTCACTCGCCTTTACAGCTGAACGACATTGCACTCACAGTTACTGTTCGTCATAATCCTGTTCATGTATACCAGAGGTATTCAAATCTGGCCCTCGAATCCAGTTCCACTCCAGTTCTTCATTGTAACCCTCTAATCAGTGACTTATTCAGACTGAAGACACCAGGTGAGTCCAATTAATGAGTAGGTAGAACCGAAACCCAGCTGGCTCCGGCCCTCGTGAGGTAAGATTTGAATACCCCTGATGTATACAATAAGACCTCAGAAATATGAAGTGGCGAGCATTGATCGTTTGGAACACTGAAATATAACGATCAGTCCAGAGCTCTGAGGTTTTTATCTTGACGGTTCTCGACTGTAGTTAAATGAGAACGATATCTATTTTTTCCTGTGCGCTTACCACTGGCAGTTGTGAAGGTGGTTGTGATCGCCGTGCTCTGCATGCTGTCTTTCTGGCTCAGGGCTTTGACGGTGTACACAGTGGCTCTCTGCAGGCCTCTCAGCTGGTGCTGAACTGAGTGACCCGACAACATCACCGTCACAGTGACATTAGGAGCTGTGAGAGAGTTGACGCAGGAGGGACAGGGAACACAGCTTAGGATAACCACAGCTTGGATGGGAAGTGGTCATGGCTTACAAATACATTACCAGTCAAAGGTCGGAACACAAAGGTTCATTCAAAGTTTTATTTGAGCTTTTTTCTTCTTTGTTGATTTATTGTGACAACATCAAAACTATGCAATAACGGACATGGAATCATGTAGTAAGCAATCAAAGAAAATATGTTATGAGAAAATATGCTAAGACTGTATTTCGAGAATCCCAAAAGTATGCCTGGAGGATAGTGATGGCCAAATAGGGCTTCATGGGTGTTATTTTAGCAGCAGGATATTATGCTGGCAGTACTCAAATTTTCATCATCACAATAAAAGCCATATTTGAAATTTTGAACGAACTAACATTTTTTTAAGTATAAAATTGGAATGGACAAAATATTTAATATTACGGATTAAACATATCATGTACCAACTAGATTATTAACTATATTGCATTATATAGTCCAATGATGGCTTTTATTTGCTGGCATAATATCCTGCTGCCAGAAGAATGGTAATGAAGCCTCTAATGGCCATCACTACTGTAGACGCTCTACAGATTGCCTACTGACAATCTGTAACATTTTAACTAACTAGCTACTAACTCTATCTCTTGTCTATATCCTAACCCTAATCATTATTCAAACCTTAACCCTTACCATAAACCTTATTCCTATCCTAACCCTAACCTTTACTTCAGCAATAAGTTGTTTATCAACTGATAATTTGTTGAAAGTTTGTTGATAGTATTATGATCTCTAGAACATCTACAGATGAAATCGGGACTCTCAAAATAAAGTGTAACCGAATTTTTTTTTTTTTGATTCTGGGAACTCCTTTAAGACTGTTGGAAACTTATTGCTGGTGACTATCTTGTGAACCTGTTTGAGTGAGTGAATGCATAGAGTGTACAAAGCTGTCAAAAAGGCAATGGGTGGCCATACAAAATATATTTTGGTTTGTTTAACACCATTTTGGTTCTGATTATGATTCCATAAGTGTTACTTCATAGTTTTTTTATGTCTTCCCTCTTCTTCAACATTGTGGAAAATAGCAAAAAAGAAGAATTAACCTTGAATGAGTAGGTGTGTCCAAACCTTCATACATATGAAAAACCAGCTTAGCAGTGTTACAGATACGGAGTCCTATAGTGAAGTGTGACATGCGTCGTCTTCTCATCCAAACATGACACAGCACATACTTTTTGCTGACTCATAACTGATGATGAAACGGTCAACTTTTCCCATGGCGGGGGTCCATTGCAGCACGGCCTTGGTGTCTGTCACGTTGACCGTCCGCAGAGCCACTGGGGGGGCCGGCACTGTAGTCCGGACACAATGGGTTGCATTTAGTTTCATCTTCGTTTCGTCACTGCATTTCGTTAAACACACAATTCGTGTTGTACTGCATGGAGCGGAGACAACTGAAGCATGTGAAAACACGTAGTGATGTACGGTATTGTTGTCATGACGGGTCGGTTCAGGACGTTCGGGCAGACGGTGTGTTACCTGTGGTGATGCTCCCCATGAGGGAATCACTCACTCTCCTCCCGACTGTAGTCGTGACTCTGACCTCATATGTTGCCCCTGACGACAGCTTGGACAGAGACGCATGGGACTGCTGGGGCTCAACTGACACCGAGTGTCTCTCTCCTGTCATGATGACGGACAAGTGAATGGAGTAATTACACCCGTAGCCTACAAACGAGCGCAGATCCTCACATTCCCAAACATTGATGCTGTTTAAAGTTTTGTAAAAGCACTTTATGACAACTGCTGATGTAAAAAGGGCTTTATAAAATAAATTTGATTGATTGATTGATTGATTGATTAAAGTGTAATCTGAGCTTAATCACCTGGTCACTTAGAGGTTACTAAGATTACAACAATATACAATTTATGGAACAGTCTCACCTGTGGCAATGTGAGTGTTTGTGATTTTGAAGCCGGTAAATGTGCCCTTCGGTTTTGACCAGGACACAGAGAAAGATGACTCTGTCACGTTACTGAACAACAGATCGGTTGGAGGCTCCGGTCCTGCATGGGAGGAAAACATTAGGGGAGGAATAGAGGTAACAAGTTAACAGAGTGACAGTAAAGTTTAGAGAACATAGAGCTACAGTAAAAATGATGGTATATTACAGCTACATTTTAAATGCAAACAAGACATGCAGACTATCCTCTACACGATCAAACTCCTTGAGGGAAATAGGAAAATGTTACAGGAATTATTCATAAAAATGTATGGCTAGTTTTTATGAATGAGTCTCTATGTGGGTTTGGTGCCTGAACAAATTACCTGTCATGACGGTTAGTCTGTGAATCTTGGAGCGAGACACGGGAGTGGTGCCATAAATGTGCAGGAAGTAGGCGGTTTGAGGGCGCAGGTTACTGAACTCTACCGAGCGAACACTGCCAGGAAGGACCATGGACACCCTCTTTGTGTGGGCTTTACTTCTGGAGCTACCGGGAGCTTTGGTGGTGGAAGAGGCTGTATCATTGGTGCTATCGCTCTGTCTTAGGACCTCCGTGACGTTGACAGACGCTGTGACTTTGTCTTCTCCACCGAGAGTGGCCCCTTCTTCTGCCTCCTCCTCCTCTTCCTCTCCGTCATCCCTGTGCTCTCTTCTGGAAACAGTGAAGTTTCTAAACATGGCTGTCGGCGCAGACCAGGTGAGGGTGAAGCTGTACGTGGTGACATTCTGAACCTTAACCGATCCAAGTCCGCTGCCGACTCCTGTTGCTGCCTTCTTGGTGGTGTTTCTGGAGGACTGGTTAGTGGTTGTCTTGTTGCTGAGGACACTGACTTCAGAGGTGGTCCGCACAGTGGTCACATGCTGAGTCCTCTGTGTAACCATCTTGTCTGAGCCTTTATTTTCACCAGTTTTAGTCGTGTCTGTCTCAGTCTTATTGCCCTTTGTGAGCCTGATCTTTCCCGTCTCGGGTTTTGTGCCGTCGGTAGAAAATGACACCTTGGTGACGTTAACATTTCTTCCAAGTTTGTCCTTCTTTACAACTTTTGTCTCAGATCTTAGAGTAACGTTTTTCTCAGCCAGAGTCGATTGTTCCAGAGTTTCTTTTCCGGACTGGGTTTTGTTGGCGGTCGTCTTCAAAGTGCTCTGGGTGATGTTGGCCTGGGGCTGGTCATTGAGGTTGCCAGATTTAGCATTGTCTTTACCTGCAGATTCCTCCTTAACTGCCAATTTCAACTTCAAGTCAGGTTTGGACTTCCTTTTTAGAACTGTCGTTTTGCCTTTGCTTTCTTGCTTTCTTTCCCCATGGTGTTTCAAGAGATCCTGTCTAACAGTGGGTCGGCTGACTACAATCTTTGTAGCATTAGAACGTGGAGAGCCTTTAATGTTGGTTTTAGTGACGTTAACCCCCTGTATGGGTGGAGTCTTGAAAATGCCTGCTTTTGTACTTGTAGTGTCCTTTGTTTTAATATCACCCTCTTCTTTGGTGGCTGTAGCCTTCTTTTGACCATTGGCATCTGTTTTCTTTTTGAAGAGTGTCTGATCAGCCTTGGCCTTCTTCCCCTGCCCACTCTCCTTGACAGTTTTGCTCTCAGGTGACAGCTTTAATGTCACTGTTTCCACTGTTATTTGGGCTTTGTCGTTGGCACCTTCTGGGAATAAAAGATGATAAAAATCAATATAACAGTTAATCATGTTATATTTTACAAAACCACATTTGACACGCTGTGCAGATGTAAAATATGGTTACAGAATCCCAGTCCGAAAAGGTAATGTGTTTTTTAAACGTTATGTTGAAACTGTTTGCATGGCGGTATCTTTTATTTTCATCTGAGTCTGGTAAAACACAACTATATATATATATATATATATATATATATATATATATATATATATTTAAAAAAATCACATCACCTGACAAAGGTAGATTGCTTTTACTGCAGTTTGCTCCAGATGGGCACTTACTGCAGTCTAGACCCAGAAAGCCTGGCAGGCAGACACATTTTCCCTTCTCACATCTCCCATTTCCACTACAGTCCTTTGGACAGTGGCCTTTGTAGCAGGAAGCACCTGACACAAGGAGCAGCGTTAACAGGGTGAACACAGACAAGTCAAACCTGGACACGTACTGTAAACGCTAAATAAGTGCCGGGTAATTCAGTCTACTGCCATGAACAAGGTCCGCAACTGAAGGAAATGACTGGTAAGTACAATGTCATGAATGCAGTGGAAGCCCGGTCGTACATTTGCTCTTCATTAGGGACATCTCTTTCTCCAGCCTGGCTACGCGGCCTTTCAGTGCTGCCATCTCGGCCACACAGGCCCCGGTGCAGAACGTAGGAACAAGGCTGATGTGGTGGGTCAGTGTCAGGGGGGAGCCATGCTTCACTTTCAGCTCCAGGGTCTGGGAGTACTCCTTTGTGCGGTTGCTGGCGTCCTTCTCGTCGTTCTTGTGGATGCAGCTGGGCTCAGAAGGGATGAGCACCTTGACGGGGTTGGGTTGTGGCGATGTGGTGGAGGGTTTCTCTTTGGTGGTCTTCGTGGTCTTTGGGTTGCTAACTGTTTTAGGTTTGAGGGGTTTTGCCTGGGCTGGGAGTGTCTGACTGGCTTCGGTAGGGCTTAAGTGTTTCTGGGTTGGTTTAGGGGTCTCTTTAGAGAGTTTTATAAGTGTGGCTGTTGGAGGCTTGACTGGGTTTGAGGGGGGTGGTAGTGTCTGATTGGCTGTTGTAAGGCTTATTGTTTTCTGGGTGGGTTTGGGGGTCTCTTTAGAGAGTTTCATAAGTATGGCTGTTGGAGGCTTGACTGGGTTTGAGGGGGCTGGTAGTGTCTGATTGGCTGTTGTAGGGCTTAGTGTTTTCTGGGTGGGTTTGGGGGTCTCTTTACGGAGTTTCATAAGTGTGGCTGTTGGAGGCTTGACTGGGTTTGAGGGGGCTGGGTGGGTCTGATTGGCTACTGTAGTGCTTGGGGATTTCAGAGTTGATTTAGATGTCTCATTAGAAAGTTTGACAAGGTTGGCTGTTGGAGATTTGACAGAGTTTGAGGGAGCTGGGAGTGTCTGATTGGCTGCGGTAGAGCTTAGGTGTTTCTGGGTGGGTTTTGTGGTTTCTTTGGAAAGTTTGACTTCTGTGGCTGTTGGAGGCTTGACATGGCTTTTGAGGGATAGGAGTGTTTGATTGGCTGTGGTTGGTCTTAGGGGTTTCTGGGTGGGTTTCTGGATCTCTTTAGAAAGTTTGACAAGTGTGGCTGTTGGTGGCTTGAGAGCGTTTAAGGTAGATAGTAGTGTCTGATTGACTAAAGTTGGGGTTAGGATTTTTGGGGTGTGTTTAGGGGCCGCTTTGGTCAATTTGAGGAGTTTGGCTGTTGGGGGCTTGATATGTTTTGAGGGAGCTGGGAATGTCTGATTGGCTGCGTTTGGGCTTATGGCTTTAGAAGTGGGCTTAGGGGTCCCTTTGGTGACTTTGCCGAGCATGGCTGTCACAGGCTTGATGAGGGTCGAGGGGACTGGGAGAGTCTGGTTAGTTGTGGTCTGAATTCTGACTTTTGGGGTGGATTTAGGGGTCTGTTTGGTGAGTTGAATAAGTGTGGCAGTTTTAGGTTTTGTAAGGGAGAGAGTGATGGGGTGAGGTTTGGTTTCACTTCCAGTTCCTGTGTCATTTCTCTTCTCATTGTTTATTGTGGTTTGAAAGGAGGGGAAAGTGGTGAGCAGAATGAGGATGGGTAAAGAAAACAACATTATAACTAAAGAGCCCTAACTTGATAAGACACAGCAGTCTTTGAAGATTCCACAGAGATCTTTAGAATCAAGCCAATCCACCAGGGTTATCCTACAAATGAAAAAAGGAAAATACGTAAGCTGAGAAAAGTATTCTCAGGTTCTAGTTTGCTAACGTATGCACAGCCATTCTGGCAACCAGTCATAATATTTGGTATACATGTTCTCTGGCGCATGGCCATATAGGAAGGCACTGTGGTGACTTCGAGCCAGAAGCTCATGGGCATAACAGATACACACTGTATTCACGCTTATATGGCTCCCAGTGGCATTTCCTGGGATAACGCTGTACATTTTCACTGCACATTTCTGCTCTCCTTCCCAAACCACACACACTTAACTCTTTCCTCACATGGCTCCATTTCTGCTGTCTCACCGTGTGAAGAAAGGACGCATTATACTTGAAGTTGCTGAACTACCTTAGTAGCTCCCTCCGTCGGTCCCGCTTGAGGTAAAAGCCCCACATTAAAACTGATTGACAAACTTATGGTTTGGAATCCTATCAATGGGAACATTATGCTTGGTTTCATACACTGGTGGAGAACAGTTAAAGCAAGCTCGGGAATATCTGGAAAACCTTTAACACATGCGTCTGTGCTGTGATGACAGATACCGTATGTACAGAAGTTCCCTCCCAGGCTAGTTTACTCCAATAACTGATTAAATTATATAATTAATAAACTTCAGCTACGGAGTTTGAAATGAAAAGACAAAGGTGGCATAACTGTGAGCTATAGAATATAGGCTGCTGCCCAGTCGGTTACCAGCCTGTGCAGAGGTGTAACAGAGCTCTTCTGTTTTCTTCCTCTGAGACTGTACTGTCTTTTACTAATAAAAGTCTTGTATGATCTGGTCCAGCACCTTCATTAAATATGGCTTTTTTCCATGGAATGGAATGAAGTAGAAAATAGATAGCAAAAGTGGGAAGAAACAGGAAATATCTGTATCAAGATTTATGGAAAATGGGCAAAACAACTACTGTATCAATGTAATTATCATTTACTCTTAAGTTTTCACTTTAATGAAACATTTTTATGACAATTACTAATGTATTATTGTAGCCCCCAGAATTTTACCTTTGTTTCAAAACCTGCTGTTACTACTGATATTCTATTATACTGTTTAAATGGAAGTAAATTAAATGTCTAACTACTTTCTAGAAAATTATCTAGAAAATTCAAGGGTTCACCTTTTGTTGTAAAAACAGAAAACAGTCAATTAACAGTCAATTAAGATATTTTACATAAAAAATAAAGAGTAGTATTGATTTAAGGCATGACAAACTGCGAAGATCACTCACAACAGCTGTTCTTTAGGACCCGAGCAAATATTTGTAATGGCTAATTCATCACTAGGTGATACCTTTTCATTATATCCATATAATATCCACCATATAGCAATTAGCATGCATCCAGACATTTGTGGAAAATAGGTAAAACTTACCAGGACAACAATTCCCTTCAGTGACTTGTGTGAGTATCAGTCGGTTGCAGCCTCCATCTGAAACAACCTCCTCATATAGACTTGTGCCCAAGGAGTTGGAAAGAGAGAGAGAGGACCCCAACTAGAAAAGTGGGGGTCATTCCCTGATCCTACTGATGACCCCCCCACCCGTCATCAACACCACAAATTATTTTCAACTCTTGCAGCCCAAATGGAAAATATTTGATGAGGACATGGAAGTTAATATTTTGATTTAGTTTGAAAGCTTTAGAGTTTTTGCAATGCTGGGGAAAAATGATTTAACACTTAGAGGCAGGGTAGACCCCAGGGAGAAGGGAGTCAAGCCGAGGAGCACTTTCTTTGCTGGCTGTGACTTCAATGATAACTGTTTAATTTAAACTTTCTTTGAAATGTAGTTGTCTCACTTATCAGATATCTTGAATGCTTGTCTGTCACTCAAAAATATGTCATGAAACATGGTCAAATTTATAGGAGGAAATTCACTTTGAAACAAACTGCATACATTTCTCTCAGGTTTTCCAAATTGAGTAGAATTGCAGATAAATGCATGTATTTATATTTGACCCATGTCAAACTTAGTAGAATTTTATATTTTGTATACAATATCTAATTGTTTTATTTATATGTCAAAAAGTTAATGATTTCCAATTTATGAATCCTTTAAATCTGTAAAATGGCCTCCACGCCCCATTGCAACATTTAGAGACATGCAGTGAATTGACTTTGAATTGACTTTGCTGAAATGGGGGCCACATTTTCCACGGGTCATTCAAAAGGCCGTGACTGGCCCCCTACATGTACTGCACATACACATTTTCCACGGGTCATTCAAAAGGCCGTGACTGGCCCCCTACATGTACTGCACATACACATTTTCCACGGGTCATTCAAAAGGCCATGACTGGCCCCGCCTAAATGTACTGCACATAACACATTTTTCTTTAACCAAAGGTCCACCAAGCAAATTTATTTCAGCAGTTTGCAAAAAGAGGATATGGTCAAGGCAGGATAACAGGAATTCAGGACATTGGGCCTTGCAAACGTTTTTATTTAACCTTTATTCACCCGCTAAGCCAATTGAGATCCAATTCTTACTCGCGATAACAACCCGGTAGCAGTGCTACAGTGTGAAACTAAATCAATACCCAAGATAGAGCAAACACAAGCACACGTTCGCCTGTAGCCTACAGTGTTATGTTGCGCCGCTGGATGCTAGTACCTCCGCGTATCGGTTTCGTTTGAAGAGAACCGTGGTCCATCTGGGACACATACCATGATACCACAGGTATTAGCCGGGGATCAGGGGCTACAGACCTGCACTGCTCTCTGTATGAATGGCCTGTCTGTTACTGGTAATAAGATGGAACGACGTGGGTGTTATGCAAGTGACCATCTAACCAGCAGATCTGACAGATGCTGTACGAGCAAGGCGTTGCGTCTTTCACCTAAATGACCACCCACCAGCCCACCTTTTGGAAGCCACACACGCACACTGTTTTTCTGCGTGCGTAAATGCGTTTGAGCAAATATGTGCACGTGTGCAGCGGCAGGGACGTGCGCAGGTGAAATGAAACACACGGCTGAAAATGAGTACAACACGCTCAAACACAGCACACACACACACACCTGCACAAACCGATATGGTTACAGTACCATACAATGGAGCTCTTTACACCTCCATCCATCTTGAAACCAGAAAGTCCTCTCACACATTTCTCATAAAATTGGTGGTTTCAACTCAGTGATCTGTGTTGAAACCTGGGAACATTCTGGAAAAGCCTTACCTTAATGTGACTCGCTTCCATCATGACCCTTTTACATAAAATTATGCCAATCTGAAAATAGTTTGGCATTGTTACAAATTGCACTTTTATAAAGTGAACTTTTGACCAGTTTCCATCAGGTCAACTGACCATTCCCATCGGGTCATTTGACCAGAGCCGATGGGGTCCGGACAGAAAAGGTGCCCAATATAGGCAAACGGGTGCAATTTGATGTGACTCGTTGAAATGAACCATGACAGTCTTAAACAGCCATTTGATAAATGCAGGATCAAGGGTAGGTGGTCTGTTCTCAGCAGTGCCTTATCTGGTGCAACACCCAACCGTGACTCCACCCTTCCTCTCCATCTCACTGCCTCCACCACTGTTTCTCTCCCCATCTCGCTGCCTCCACCTCTGTTTCTCTCCCCATCTCACTGCCTCCACCTCTGTTTCTCTCCCCATCTC
>JACXGJ010001558.1:0-80810 GCA_016801105.1 Esox niger | reverse complement strand
GGGTCAGTGTTTTTATGTCGTTTTGTTGGTTACATAAATGGAACAGCTGTGTTAGTAAATAATATGGGGGCGGGATGATTCGCCAGCTGAGCGTAAATGGCTAAAGCCAGCCAACGTCAGTGATCCTGAAATCCAAACGTACAAAGTTGAACTTTTTCCTGGGTCAAAGGGATTTTGAATAAGATTGTCATGACTCATTAGCGTGTTTAAATCTGTCCTTATGGTCCCCGGTAATACATTCGGAGTTATCAAATTGTATTCTGGAATGTAGCATGACGTATCCCAAATAAGTAGTTTTAGCTAGATAACTTGGCTAGGCCCATCCTGGCAATCTGGCACCATAGCAAGCACATATACAACTAAACTGCGTTATTATATGTATATACCATTCTACAGTACCCCATAACAAGTCCAATATACTTCACTGAGATACAAGAAACAGTAACCATTGGTTTCTAGGCATGTCCCAACATGTAATGTTTGTTCAATGGACTGACTATTGGCAGTGTGAGCTATACACTATCGTTTGAAGGTTTGGGGTCACTTAGACTTTTCCTTTTTTTTCCCATGAAAACATACATGAAATGAGGTTGAATAAAAAAATAGCAAAATTTATAGGAAATATAGTAATTCACTATATTAAAAAATATGATTTTTCTTTCATTTAAATAATAATTGTCTTTGAAACTTTGCAGCAATTACAGCCTTGTGGGCCTTTTGGAATTCTAGTTGTCAATGTGTTGCGGTTATCTGAAGAGGTTTCACCCAATGCTTCCTGAAGCAAGTTGGATTGGCTTGATGGACACTTCTAATGGTTAAGCTGCTTCCACAACAGCTCAATGGGGTTACGAACTGGTGACTGTGCTGGTCACTATTATCGACAGAATACCAGCTGACTCTGTCTTCCCTAAGCAGTTCTTGATAGTTTCAAGCTGTGCTTTGGGTCATTGTCCTGTTGTAGGAGGAAATTGGCTCCAATCATGCTCTGTCCACAGGGTTGGCATGGAGTTGCAAATTGTAGTGATAGGCTTCCTCCTCCCCTTTACTCTATACAAATCTCCCATTTTACCACCAGCAAAGCACCCACAGACTATTACGTTGCCTCCACATGCTTAAAAGGCGTCAACCAATGTTCAATTAGCCTTTTAAAATGATAAACTTGGATTCGGATTTGTTATTTTAATGGACAGACATTTCTATTTTCTTTCATAAACAAGGACATTTTAAGTGACCCCAAACTTTTGTATAGTAGTTCATATGGTCTACTAGAAAAGTGGTATTCAGATCTGGCCCTAGAAGCCAGTTCCAGTTATTTTTTTACACTGCAACCCCCTAATCAGGGACTTAGCCTTCTGTTCAATTGCTCTGGTGTCCCAGGTCTAAATATTTCCTGAAAAATGCCAATGAAGAAAAATATAATTGGCATTGCAGTGAAAATATGTAGTGTATCTAGCTTCCGGGGAGAGATTTGTATACCACAACACTAGAACATACCATTGATATGAGCAATTAAGGTGATACAAGTATTGCACATAATACATTCAAGTTGCTGTTGTATTTCGATTGAGAATCACCATCATCATCATTTAGGTTATATTGTGTGTTGAATTTCATTCACAGAACATTTCTAAGGCACCCCAACACATTTTTAAGCACAATGAAAACTAAACTTCTTAATTATTTCAAGTGACCATTAAATGATTTACGTGCATGGAATCAGGGATCCTTACTCAAAAAGCTGTTTCAGCCGAACCAGCATCATCTTATGTCTGCATTTCTAGTTTGTTTCAACTAGCTTCTAAAACATCCAACAATGTGACCGCTCATAATAGTTTTTCCAACCACCTACTCTATTCAGTTTAATTTGAATATAGCTTGTCAGAATGGTGTTCTGAGGGACTTTTTATAGAACAATAGGACCTATTGTCTAAGTTCTGGTTAGTCCAACATAACAGTGGAATCCACTCTTCTCTTTCAGGCTGAAGAGGGGAATATAGAGTACAAGGTAAGCAGAAATGCACTGTTATAAATGTGTCATGACACACCTTACTGACTCATTACTGAGAAATGACTGTTGTCAGCTGAGGTTCTGAAACTTATAATTATATTTTATTATCCTTCCTCCACGTTGTCTTTATTCCAGTTTCACATTAGTAGTTGATTTTCTGTTTTCACCATAATATTTGAAACTATATTGCTTAGAAAATTGCCAAGTCTACACGTCATTTAACATACTGAAAATTATCATTTTCTTACATTAAGGATATCATCCTACATTTCCTTTGACATATTTGGACTTATCTCCCTCCACAGCTGAAGCTGATCAACCCAACGCAGTACCGCTTTGAACACCTGGCCACGCAGATGAAATGGCGTCTACAGGAGGGGCGTGGCGAGGCTGTCTATCAGATTGGTGTTGAGGATAACGGCATGCTGGTTGGCCTATCAGAGGAAGACCTGAGGTCATCACTAAAGACCCTTGGCAGGATGGCAGAAAAGTAAGCTTCACTGATTGCAAATACACCAGCAGGTTTCACATTTTCTTTTTTCTATTTTAAATATGATGTAATTGCTCTGGAAATACTCTCACCAGAGGCTTTCTGGGCCAGTGTTGTGCTTACTGAGTCTCGACTTGCAGGGTTGGAGCTGACATCACTGTTCTCAGAGAGAGAGAAGTTGACTACGATGCTGACATTCCCCGTAAGGTGGCTGAGGTGCTTATAAGGAAGGTACCAGACGACCAGCAGGTTGGTTACCAAATAACAAGCTGATAAGACTTGTGAAAGACTGTCCTTTTACTAGTACTGCTAATACTACAGAATTTCCTGATTAGTGTGCTACTTGTAAATATGTCAAGTTGGATCCTATGTTAATACTTGTGTTTTTGTGATTAGTTTTTGGACCTGAGGGTGGCTGTGCTGGGTAATGTGGATTCAGGAAAGTCAACCCTGCTTGGTGTGCTGACACAGGGTGAGCTGGATAACGGACGTGGGCGAGCCCGACTCAACCTTTTCAGACACCTCCACGAGATCCAGACAGGACGCACTTCAAGCATCAGCTTTGAAATCCTTGGGTTTAACAGCAAAGGAGAGGTATATGGGAAAACCTGACACTTATTAATGGAAGGACTGGATAGATTTGCTAGCGACATAACTTTTGGCTTCCCACGTTCCTCCATAGGTGGTGAATTACAGTGAGTCGCGAACAGCAGAGGAGATCTGCGAGAGCGCCTCTAAAATGATCACATTTATTGACCTGGCCGGCCACCACAAGTACTTGAAGACTACTATCTTTGGGCTGACCAGCTACTGTCCAGACTTTGCAATGCTGGTGGTCAGCGCAAACACGGGCATTGGTGAGTCTGACTGTAATACCTGTCCTAGACTTTAAATAGTTTTGACTATGAATTAAAGCACTTTTTGTGGGGTTTACATGAATACTGTAGTTATGCCAGTTAGTCATTTCATACAATGGTTACCTATAGGGACAGTGTGGAGAGAGATTTTTCTCACGCCAGTGCTGGACAGCAGCATTTAAGGGGGCTACCTCAATGAAATGTGGGTTACAGCAGAACTTTGTTGGTTTTGAGTCATAGTGGCTGGGTCTGCTTGCTGTTAACATTTGAGCATTGTTGTCTAGATGAGGCAGTCAAGATGTTTCTATACAATTCCGATGTCATCTTTTTGCTACTTTTTCTTAATGTACCAAACAGTTAGGCTGTATGTTAGTTAATTTTCTGGCATTTTATCCTGATTTATCTGCCTCAATGGCCAGCTTAACTTGCATTGACCCTTCTTTGGTCCTCATACTGTCAAACACCTGCAACAGACATTGATAGCTCTCTTGTACATGCACTAACGATACAAACAAACACAACGCAACACTTTCTGTCTGTCTGTCTGTGTGTCTCTCTGTCTGTGTGTCTCTCTGTCTCTGTCTG
This sequence comes from Esox niger, assembly GCA_016801105.1. Classification (NCBI taxonomy): domain Eukaryota; kingdom Metazoa; phylum Chordata; class Actinopteri; order Esociformes; family Esocidae; genus Esox; species Esox niger. Next base: position 76,870 of record JACXGJ010001558.1, on the reverse strand, counting down.
TGTGTCTCACTCTCATTATTACAACTGTTGGAACTGTACAAGTTTCATAATTTTATGGTTGATCAGCCAGCAGAACAGCATCCAGCATTCTACTGTTGGTTTAGCTCTTAAGCTGAGCAGGTTTGGTGCTGGTCAGCCCTTGGATGCGAGGACAGATTCTGCTCGAATTTGTCTGAGGGCCAGTAGGGGGCACTTTCCCCTCTGGCCTAAATTTGTCCTTCACTTGTCTGTTTTTTGGAGTCGGAAAGATAGCGTTGGCTATATTTGTTCTGAGAACCAACCGACAGGACAGATTTGTCTCTGCAACCTGACTCCCCTGCATAGATTTAGTTCCAAAAGTCAAACCGTTATCTGCAGCAGAAAAAATATTAAGGTCTCCAGACAAATCAAACTCTTAGTCAAATCTCAGGCATTTGGGAGAGCCTGTTTCTTTGAACCATGTTACATTCCAATGCTATGCAGAGTATGCTCTTGCATTAACAATGTGTAACGCATCCTGTTAGTAAACAAGTATCACACGCCCACCTGATCAAATGTTTGGTAGGCTTTTCACCACAAAACCCCCCCAAATAATCTCACTTCTCACAGAAATAAAGTTTTGTCTACTTTTGTGTCAACCCGCAGTTTATATAATGTTTTTATGCCACCCGTTAAGTGATTTTTGTTTGCGGTTCGCCCATTGGGAACCATCGGCAACTGACCTGATTCAGGTCTCAAATCTAAATGCCCATATCCATAGATGAATTTGGTGGATCAGCCCAGCAGCGCAGCACCTGTCCTCCCACTGCTGGTTTACCTTGAAGCTAGGCATGGTTGTTGCTGGTTGGGAGACTATGCTGCTGGAAGAGGTGTTGGAGGGCCAGTAGATGAAACCTGCCTCTGGTCTAAATGTCAAATCCTAATGCCACAGGGCAGTGAAGGTGACCTTGCATAAGGTGCTATCTATCTTCACATTGCTCAACCCTAGTGAACACTAATAGTGCACAGGAAATACAACATTGGCAATATGGCAGTTGTTTCTGTCATTGAAGTCAGACACTATTCTGTTCATAATATGTTGGTGAGTTGTGCAAGTCAGGAAACACCACCAACCTGGTTCAGCATTTAAAGCATTTAAACACTACAGAGCTGGCAGAGTTTCATTTTGGGTCTTCTTTCTATCATCATTAATTGCACATATACGAGTCAACATGCATCCACTTTCAGTGATGTTTGACCCAAAAAACAAACATTAACAGCAGCATTTTCTGTTATTACACCATATATAAAACAGACACTTGTAAGTTAGTAGTTCTGAGGGAAATGGGGTGTGAAGTCAATGCTAGTGTATATATATGGTATTAAATGCATTTGCAGTATAATGCATTCATTATTCGTTTTATTGAATATCAACAGTTTTTATTGTGTTCTTTCTCATGTTCTGTAATGTCTGAAACCAACAATGCCTGCAATTCAAATCACACTACAGTAGTTTATCTATTTAGTTTTTTAATGGTCTTGCTGTTTTGGTTTTGTTTAAGGTTCTGTTTATAAAATAAATATATATTTTTTATGACAGTTAACCCAATTTTTTTATTTCAGGCTTAAATCCTACACAGAAATGTTTTATTTTAACATAGTTTTCATGGATGAGTTTAAGAACTCTTAATTGTATTTTAAATTAGTCAATCACTGATTTACTTCCCTAAAAATGAGTAGACTTAATTACACAGACCAGCTCCCTGTGCTATAATTCTGTAATATTCTGTAAACACCTTCTCCCGGTGTGTGTGTGTGTGTGTGTGTGTGTGTGTGTGTGTGTGTGTGTGTGTGTGTGTGTGTGTGTGTGTGTGTGTGTGTGTGTGTGTGTGTGTGTGTGTGTGTGTGTGTGTGTGTGTGTGTGTGTGTGTGTGTGTGTGTGTGTGTGTGATTTAAGTAAGACATTGCAATTATTTTAGGTAGATGATTTTCTTTAACTGAAAACAACGCATTGCGTTAGCCAACTGGATTGCACTAAAATAAATGCAAATGTGGACAAGTACACATTCTTTTTAGATATGCTGGAGAACTCAAGCACTAATTGGATTGGTGTCCTTCAATTTGATTTATCCTTTTCAAGTCATTTTAGATTATTTGTCATTAGTGTTGTGATGGTTTTGAGTTTGATGGAATATGATGTTATGTTAATTGACCAATATCAGGCTAATTCTTTCTTTTTTTATCCGTAACATTAAATAATTCAGGCAATTATTTACCGCAATATTAGTCAAAAGAAAACTAGGAGCCTTTAAATTGTCATTTTACAAGCAATAACATCTACTTTAATTAAAACATTGCTTGGCCTACTTCAGGTTTTTCAAAGTAGATTATAAGGTCTGACCAAGAATTAAGAGAGTTCTAAAGATACATTTCAATTCTAACAAATACACTAAACCATGTCCATAGCCTGTTGATCAGTCTTGATTAGTCTATTAATTAAGAAACTATCCTATGTCAAATTAGCATTTCCTGGTGGAAGATAGGCACATTCAGTGTGGTCTACGTGACAACATTAGCACATTAGTTTCAGAGCCAAACCTACTTTAATGCTGCTGAATAATTAAGTCAGACACAGCCAAACCCTTATTTTTGATCATTTAAAAGCTAGTAATAAAAATCTGTATTTTTTATACAACCTACGGCCCAAGTTCACTTTTCACAATACATCTTCTCAACCATAAACAGACATGTGGTAAGAAGAGATGTAGACAGTTTAATGGACAGCAAAATAATGTATCAATCAATTACCCAGTGTTTATTCATTCGTAACTCAGGGTTACTTACAAAGTAAGTGAAAAATGGTTACAGCTCAAGTGTTAATAACTGAGGAATAGCTGTTTAAGAATCTGCACACAAGCCAAATCTCTAGAAGACATACAGGTGCAACAAAATGTCTGTATTTACTCTCCTTGGTTACCAAATAGCTTCTATTTATGTAACAGTATCCGTTTGATCTGTTGCTTGTCACAAATAGTGAAAGTGTTGTAGTCTGAAGTAGGAATTGAACCCAGCCCTCCAGTACAGATTTAGACTTGTGTGCTGTAGCTCAGACCACTCAGCCATTAAGATACACAGGCTTTAATGGACAAGTACTAATCTTTCACAAGAAACACTCTTGAGTTCGAATTTGTGAAGGATTGTCTGTAATTAACTAACACTATATTTTACTGACTGGATTTTAGCTTGAGTGTCTTTGAGCATGCAGGCAGGCAGTTGAGTTACTGATTCAGGTGCTGTCTTAGCTATATAACTTTAGTGATAGCGACAGCTGAACACTACGCATAGTGCTTGTAGGGTTAAACTAAAAGTATTGTCAGAAGTGGGATTCGAACCCACGCCTCCAGGGGAGACTGCGACCTGAACGCAGCGCCTTAGACCGCTCGGCCATCCTGACACAGTTCGTGATTGGCTAATGCAATTGGTGTTCTCTTTCGGATACAGTTACTGTATGCGTTTATTATTTGTAGTAAAGTTAACTAAACTAAAAATGCATTACTTTTAGGCAGAAGTACCGTTAATATTCATGAATCCTAATATTGTTCGATGACATACCCACGTGCTATTCCCGAGCCGACAATTATATGTCATCAATGACAAGTCAAGCTGGAAACATTCATATACTGTTATACGTGTTTTCTGATCTGAACCGGATGCATCACAGAAAGCTTCTCTTGTGAACGTTGTTGTACATGTGAGCTTCCTTTAAACAAACACAAACGTGAAATTAACAAGCTAACTATAACTATGAAAAACTATATTTACATTGTCATTTTCATAGGTCGGTTAAGGCTAGTTAATGCTGCAACGTGTACTTTTCAGGCTTAATAAATGTGTAGTTTCGTTTTACTTATTTCAACTTGGCAGAAATGGCTAGCGTTTCTAGCTCAAAACTGTGACTGCTACAGCAAGCGTGTAAGGCTGGGGCAATTTGCGTCGTGGTAGTTAGGGGAAAAAAATGAACGAAATGGCTTTATACTATGTATTGACGATAGACATGTTTTGCCAAAACCACCTATTTAGAACCAGAATAGAGTTTCGCTTCCCAGGCGTTGTGGTGGTGCCGTTATTCTATAATATACAAATTGGTTATAGACCGAATACTTGTACAGGGTGCTACTAAGAGAAAGTTAATGCACATAATACCCAGTGGACATTAAATCGAAATTTTTATACAATACGTGCTGAGCATGCGTGGTTTGATATAAGTTGTAAAATTATATACCATTCATTAACAGTTAATGTACATATTGACCGTTTTACATGTTCGTGTAAATTGGTATTTTGGATGAAGGGAGATCGAAATAGGGGTGATATTGTGTGCAGCTTTTTAGTTAACAGTTTGAAACTGGTTTGATGTAGTTATGTAGTAAGCATAGCCTTGTTAGTACCTGGGGCAGATGGTCGATGTAAGGAGGGCAACAGCGCAGGGAAAATGTCCAGGTGATGGGATTTTTAGGTTTACAGGCTGCCTACTGGGGGATCATGTGGAACAGTGGATGACTGGTTTGGGAGGGGTCAGTAATGATCTTGCATGCATACTTTCTAGACCTAGTGTCAGATAGGACGTGGATGGAGGGCAGATGGCAGCTGATTTCCTTTTCGCCGGACCTTAGGTTGAGTGGTGCCGTTTACTTCTAAAGTGTACTGTTGCAGACAAACCAGAGTGTGACGGAGGAGGTCAGGATAGACTTTTCGAACTGATGTGTGTAGCTGGGTCCCGGTTGACTGCTGCCAGTGGTTCATCCACTGCTGTGTCCTCTTGTTGATCACGGTGTTCAGCAGAACGGCTTCATACTGTATCTATGAAACCTTATTACAGGAATATCTTATTTCACAGTCGAGTTTGAAGTAAAATAATCTGGAAAAACCCAAGACATTTTATCGAATAATGGCAAATTCAGTTGAACAGTTTCGTAAGGCTGTTTCACAACGTAAATAAGAATATTGGTTGACTCAAAAAACTGTTGTCAGAAGTGGGATTCGAACCCACGCCTCCAGGGGAGACTGCGACCTGAACGCAGCGCCTTAGACCGCTCGGCCATCCTGACACTATGATGCACACGTCAGAATGTTATTATTCAAGATATCTTCTGAGTTTCACATACAGTGACAGTTGTAAATTGGCCTGGTTCAGCAGATTATTTGGACTAGTCTGTTCCACTGCGGAGTTACACATCTGGGGAAAGTTCTGACATTGTTCTTTGTATTGATAATAGACAACAGTAAGCTTTTTCATAATATAAGGTGTGCACAGAAGGCAACAGATCCATAATCCCCCACATCATTTCATTATAGGGGACAACTATTGGTTTTTATATCCCAAATATCTAATCTGCCTCCATACACTAATTTGACATTTTCAAGTAAAAACCAGACACAGACAACCTGAATCAATGTTTACAACCTGCCATGTAGTGATGTTGAAATTGGACTCATGTCATGGGAGATGAATGTGGGCCATCTCAAAAATGTGGCCCACAGACAGGCCAGACCAGGCCTGCAACTTGAGAACACACACTTTAATTATGAAACAGGGAAATGAACCTGGGTAATGTATAGGCCAAGTCAGACCTTGTCTCTGTGACCAGACACCAGGCTAGATGGAAGATGGCTGACATTAACTACAGGAGCCCAGATATTGACACCATCCAACGGTCGATCGTTATGTTGTCTATCTACTTCACAGACCCCCATAGGGACACACAAACATGATCACAGCTTGCACACACAAATACATTTATGTTTATATTTGCATGCTGGCCACCAAATTTCCCCCTATAAGTTACACTTAGTAAAAAGAAAAATGACAATATGCTGCCCCAATCAACAGAACCATTACATTCATATGTTCAATGTCACTCTAAATTATGTGTTCAATCCAATGCCTGGGGACCTAAAATTAGTGGGTGAAAAGTGACATTTTATTACAGACTAACAGAAATAGCATATTTAACAGAATAGCTAATTATCAATCTGGCCAAATATTCTAGTCTTTCTTGAGGTCTTAAAACTCCAATTAAGCAGTGTTTGCCCTCACGTGCTTTACTTCACTGCCTGGATGTTAGTTAACAACTGGTTCCTCAACTTAGGCTTTTGAAATCATGCAGTAAAGGTACTCCTATAGGTACACCTTACATACAACCTTGATGAAACATGATTCCAGAGTGTGGAAGTGAGTGTTTCTTGACTAGGCTCATTAACGTTTGCCTGCGTTTCCGCCCCCTCCAGTTGGTACGACGCGGGAGCACCTGGGTCTCGCCATGGCTCTGAAGGTGCCCATCTTCATTGTCGTCAGTAAGGTGGACCTGTGCAAGCGTGAAACTGTGGAGCGCACCGTCCGACAGCTGGAGCGCATCCTCAAACAGCCCGGCTGCAACAAAGTCCCTCTGGTGGTGTCCACCACTGATGACGCCGTTACAGCCGCCCAACAGTTCGCTCAGTCCCCCAGGTACACCCAAAAACACAGTGTGATAATGCGTACTTCCACTGCTGTGAATGAACACGCCCTGCAACATAATGGCGAGCGGTGTTAGTCAGGCGATGTTGTATTTGGCCGACATCATTCCGTGGCACTGGTGCTGTGAAGTGCGTCACGGTGTGTCCTGTCCCTGCCCTGGTCATGTGACGCTGGTGTGTGTGTGTGTGTCTTGTGCAGCGTCACTCCTATCTTCACCGTGTCCAGCGTGTCAGGGGAGAGTCTGGAACTGCTCAAGGTCTTCTTCAACATCATCCCCCCGCTCAGTAACAGCAAGGAGCAGGAGGAGCTCATGCAGCAGCTCACTGAGTTTCAGGTAACGCGCTCACGCACGCACGCACAAGGAGTAGGCAAATACTCTAAATATATGTGTTTCACAGCAGTATGTTGTTTCCCTGTAGGTGGACGAGATCTACACAGTTCCTGAGGTGGGGACAGTAGTGGGAGGAACTCTATACAGGTCAATACAATGATGTGTGCTCTGTAGCAACTGTCCCTGTCTCTGTCCTCTGTTCCTGTTTCTTATCCCTGTTCTCTCTGTTCATCCAGTGGTATTCAACCCTTGTCCATGTTCTGTTTCCAGTGGTTTTAACCCTTGTCACTGTCCTCTGTTTCCAGTGGTTTTTAACCCTCGTCCTTGTTCTTTGTTTCCAGTGGTTTTTAACCCTTGTCCTTGTTCTTTGTTTCCAGTGGTTTTTAACCCTCGTCCCTGTTCTTTGTTTCCAGTGGTATTCAACCCTTGTCCTTGTTCTTTGTTTCCAGTGGTTTTTAACCCTCGTCCCTGTTCTCTGTGTAAATTCTGTGGTATTTTATAACTCTAATCCCTGTTCTCTCTGTACATTCAGTGGTATCTGTCGTGAGGGGGAGCAACTGGTGGTGGGTCCTACAGACTCTGGTCAGTTTCGCGAGCTCACTGTGTGTAGCATCCAGAGAAACCGCTCTGCTTGCAGGGTACTGAGGGCAGGCCAAGCTGCCACACTCGCACTGGGCACCTTCGACCGCTCACTCCTGCGCAAAGTAAGGCTCTAGCGTGTGCCTCTGTATTTGTGTGAAGGTGTACTTTCATTTCTCCTTAATTGCCATACTGGTCGTTGTCCCTCTTGGCTAATGTTTGAGGGGTTCACTTCGGGTTGTCAGCGTTAAGGAACGTATATAATAAGGTCTTTCCTTTGGATCTGTTCCATTGTGTGAAGCGTCATGTCTCCTACTTGAATCCCAGGGTATGGTGATGGTGAGTCCGGAGATGAACCCTACCATCTGCTGGCTGTTTGAGGCTGAGATCGTGCTGCTGTTTCATGCCAAAACCTTCCACAAAGGCTTCCAGGTCACTGTGCACGTGGGTAACGTTCGACAGACTGCCACCGTGGAGGCCGTACATGGCAAGGTCAGTCCTCCTTTACCACAGGCCCTCAAGAAGTCTCCCTTCACAACTTTACTGTATTGGGCTGGTGTTCACTAATTGCAGTCAATTTTCCCCAAAATATTGTATGTACATTATGATTACTTAAACTAGGATATAGCACTGCTTCCTCATGATGTGTGAAAATGATAATATTCATCCAATGACTGGAATGGCATTTGCGCCAGGGAAACTAAACCAAACGTGATTTCTGTCTTAGGTTCAGGACATAATACTGTAATTTGAATGATTATATGTTCCACGTTTTGTCCTGTAGTTATACTGTATTTTCAGTCGTCCTCTTCATCCATCCATTTGTGTGTACCTCACTAGGAGCTGAGGACTGGTGAAAAGGCAGTGGTGTGTTTTAGATTCATCAAACACCCAGAGTACCTGAAAGTGGGAGCCAAGCTGCTGTTCAGAGAGGGAGCCACCAAAGGCATCGGACTGGTCACCAAGCTGCACCCCGTCGACCAATTCCAGCCCCCTCAAAGCGAGCATGCAGTCTAGAACCCAGAACAAGAGAACCAGAGCAGAACCACAGTAGTCACAGCCAGAACCCAGGATCTCGAAGACAATTGTCAGGGTGGAATTCCTCTTCAGTCAATTTCAGCTTTCCCCACTTCTTCCCTCTTCTCTGTACTAAGACAATCTTAGCACAGGCCTGACCTCCTTTACATCTTTTCAGTATTTTCCACCTTTCAATTTTGTTTGGTCAAAGCCTTGTTGCCTTTTAAAAGGCTGATTTTATTCAACAGAAACAGCTTTCTAGGTTTAAAATTTCATGCTTAAGCTTTTCTAGATGCTCATGAGGGATGTTTCTATTGTCCCCGTTTTGAACGGGTTATCTAGCACCAGTCACCACTGTGAGATGGACGGGTAGGTTCTGGTTACAGGAGGCTCCATATCTCAAATGTAACCATGGATATATGAGTAATCAAACCTGAGACACATATCACCTACTTAGACATCAGAAGCGCACCCACACCCAACACATTGAAGGAGACATTTGAAAAGGCACTGAGTTTTCTTAACAAATCCCTAACAGTTTACAAACCACAAGTATAGGCTTACTGATGGCAGAGTTACAGCCTTAGAAAATCAGAGGTTACAATGATTAAGACTCCATCATCATAACCCCACTTCATGTTACTTGCATAACCTGCACAGTGCCTGATTAAGAGTACAAAAAAGTCAAATAGGACTTCATGATGAGGCATTTCCTGCTATCTTGTACTGTATGTGTTAAACTTGACCTTGTGATAAACTGGCCTAGATGGCCATCTCACTGGCGTGCATTATCCCAAATACAACATTTTCCTTCCTTTCTAGTGCATTTTGAGAATGTTTTTGACTTGCAGAAATGATGTTGCTGCCTACATTTCAAGTGCTTTAGTTACTCAGGTCGGTATATTGTACATTAGACAGAATTCTACTCACTCCAATGATAAATATAGGTGATTTTGTCACTCAGTAGCTTTAAGCAATAGTCAACTATTGCTCCCAAAAAGATTGTGACTGTTCCTTTGTGTGTTTCATAATATTTGTTTTAAAAAAGAAGCTGCCACTTAGTCCTGCTGTGTTTAAACAGCCTGTTCGGCAGCCATGTTGAGGTGGCCTACTGTTGTATACTGTTACGTAACTGATGTCACTGTTATTATGAAAGGGGTGTAACACAGTGCCTAGTGGAACTACTTTTAGAGAACCCATCCATGACACCTCAAGGTTCAACATTTTCTGGGTGGAAAATCGACTTGATTTGGTGCTACTCCTTTAGCCAACATTTGATATTTAGAATATTGTGTGTATGTGTTGTTTGTTGCTGACATCATTTGTTCAGTGCTGTTGGTCTCACCATCTGTCTGAAGTTATTGCTAGGTTGGAATAACACAGAGAAATCACTCATGTATGAAGAGGGAAAATGTAAACATGTGCACATTGGTGCACCTATATTATTGTGTGGTTTGTGTGCACTTGTAGACAGAAAGTAACAAAGTATCTCAACCAAAATATTTTATATTGGAGACAAAGAGCCACTCATGAAGTAGATTTTTTTCATATACAGAATGTTTGTTTTTACAGATTTGTATCAGGTTTCTAATTTCACTCAATCCATCAGTTTTATAATCTGTTTAAGTCTAGCTCCAACACCATCAAGTGTCACTTTTTCAGCCACAGATTATTTTTTTAATGATTTCATTCAGTTGGAATCTTGAATAAAGTACCATTTATGTACAGATACAATTTGTATATTGTGTACATAAATAAACTGTTTTATTGACTTGACCGGATTGTTTTACTTTCTACACCTTAGGGATTCCTTAATAAAGGCATGTTTAAGATGGTAGCCTGATGAATAATGTTCTCTCTCTTGTAAGCCTCCTCCCCCTTCTGCTATTCAGCTGATGCAAGACACTAGAAACAGAGTCAACTAGATTAACACCCCGGTGTTAAGCTGTAACTTGATCTGATATCTCAAGCCTAAGAAAAAAAACACAATTGGTCCGCCTTCGGCAACAGTCTGATGAAAGGGTTTGTCATAAAGCATGTGACAGTCATAGAAGGTGCAATAGCGGCTATTAAAGGGCAACCACGACTACTGAGGTCAGCAACTTGCTGAACTAGCTGATGTACATTGTGGAAATAACTACCAAACACACAGCAGATGGTAACAGTTTACCTCAGCATTCACACTTCAGTGCAGTTGCTATTGCAGTGAATGGGAATATTAAATCTACATAATGTCCCAGGCCTTATCACGTTTCAGTCAGCCACCAGTGCTCTGTGGCTGGCAGATTAGTTAGGGCCTCCTTGTAGCTCATACACTGGCTAGCAGAGAAACACCAGCCAGTACTTGGACTACTAAAAGTCAGCAGAAAGTTCCCACTTACATTCTCTCATTTTAAGTGATTAAGGCAGAAAAGTGATATGGAAGTTTAGAAAATATCTACATTCTGTATGACAGTAAGCGTGTTTAAATGCTGTGGAGATGGTTGTCTTTGCCTTCACTCTGATTTGCATTAGTAAAAAGCAATGTCCTGGAACGCAAATACTTGATCTCAGCTGAAAAAACATTCAACAGTACCAACGTAGTTCATCGTGTGTGATGCTCCATCTAGTGGCAAAACAGGTTTTACACAAAGGCCCACAATATAACCAATAAGTGTTTAATGAAACCATGATCGCACAAATTGACAAGCTTCACATGACAATACCCTTGAACAGGTTGAAAAGTTTGGCTTTCATAATCTGTTCAGCCATCATATTACATGCCCATTCAGCAGTTGAAAAAAATACAATTGACCTAGCCAATAAATGCTTTAAAGATAAAATTCTGTGGTCATTTTCTTTTATGACCTGTTTCTTCCTCCGAGTCATTGTCACCTCCTCTTGAAGAAGGAGTCCAGGGTACCGACAGTGCCTCCCTCAGAGCGGGGACGTTTGGGCTGGGGTCCTGACTGGCCCCTCGCACGCGTCTTGCCCCGAGAACAATGGGGGCTTCCTGCTCCTAAAGAGGGATGGGAGGCAGCCGAAACCGATTTTTTTTTAGAGCTGGCGTTTGTCTTTGCACTGGTGAAAGACTTCTGAAGGTCCAAGGCAAAGTGGTAGTCATTGTGTTCAGGCATTTCCCAGGCTAGCACTTCCTGGCCACAGTGCTCACAGATCTGCAGGTCCTCTCTGGACACAGCACGGTCTGGAAGAGATACAACATCCAGCTCTGACCCTCCAGACTTCTGTTCCTCTGACAGGGGACACAGTCCCTCGCCAGACCCCAATGATCGTTCCTCTGCCTTGTTAGACACAGTGAATGGATCAGGTTCTGGGTATTTTACGTCGACATTCAGATCTTCAAAGGTTTTATCTCCCAGAGCAGTATAACCTTCTTCCATTTCATGCCCTGTGGTGTCTGCTGAACCTCTGACCCCTATCACATCCCATCCCTCTGTGGAACATGCTGCTCCACCCATTCTGTGACTGGTGGAGGGCCAATGGTTTCTTTCTGAATTCTTCTTCTGAAAGAAGGAGGAGATACCAGCATTGGGGCTGGGTGACAAACTGACTAAAGCGAGGGAGCGAGAAGATCCACTGGGGCCGGTTGGGGTTGTTTTCTTAGAGGACGGTTGAGGAATTGAGGAAAGCGAAAGAAAGGATCCAGAGCCCTCAACGTCTTCCTCGTCTCCTCCCTCCTTCCCCTCCCTCTGTTTCTCTGCAGCTTTTCGGAATAAGGAGTGGATGGAGCCAGTTTTCTTTGGGGTGGAGTCTGTAGGTGAACCAGAGAAAGGCTGAGTAGAGGCCTGGGAGGAGGTTCCATCACTGGACAGGAAGCCGGCGATCCCTCCCACTCCGGGAGATGGGGCGTTGCTAAACTTGCTGGCCGAAATGTGGAGCAGGGTGAGGGGAGGAGTCCTGGTTGGAGAGACGGTTAGAGTCATGTACATTTCACAACAGACGAGAATTAAACAAACCCAGAAAAACACACATGGAAGAACTACTCCGGCACTGGGAAACCAGTCCATCACATTTAAGATCTCAGTGGCTACGGCTTCGGCGTGACCGATATAATGGAGAGCGTTCGTGAAATCTGGTGGTTAGAGTGCAACTTGCCAGGCTGCCTGTTGGTTCCCTGCCGTGTTCAGACTCTTGATGATGGCGAAGCTGTCCGTGGAGATTTTGGTGGCGTCGTAGCGCGCCAATGCGCAGCACCTGGTGAAACTGCTGGGCCTCTTATCACCCAGCTGCCTTACCCCCACCGTCAACTGTTTCGCCACACGGCCATTCTACATGGAGGGAAGAGATGAAGACAAGGGAATAGGGGAGCAGTGTTCCTGTGTCTCATGGCTGATGGACCAAGATGGGGTGAAACGCTCTCCATTATATCGGTTGAGACAGTAGATGATGACATGAAACAGAGACTCTGCTCACCATCTCCCTGTCCTTGGTCAATCTCTCCTGCAGCTCCAGGGCCAGCTGATAGAGCCAGTGCTGTACCTGCAGACAGGGAAACGTTAATCCAGACCTCAAACAACGTAGAGGCAGAAGAGCCCTGCAGGAACGCTGACAATCTATTGAGATGCTGCACAGAAGGCACGTACCAGGGCCAATGACGAGATGGCAAGGATGTAGCCCTGATTACCTGATCTCTGGTAGCGAGAGACGTCTTCCCAGGGAAGTTCTTGCTGCAGCCTATGGATTTAGGGAGTTGTCTGGGCTTCACTGCCTCAAAGTCAATCCCTCGACACAGGTCATATAGCCATTGACTAGAGGGGATTTAGATGGTTTTATGAGGCTTGCATATGGGAATTATAACTGTCACCATTACCATTGACAGCTAATAGCATAAGGTAAAAATGATTTTAGTATCTTGTTCACAGCGTCCAAGACGTGTGCATGTCAATATTCAAGTTTCAAGGTGGAGCACTTCCACTAGATAATATGATTCAATATGCATCACAATATCAGTTGGTACTCCATCTTCCTGTACTTAAAAGGGGTAGACGCTGAAACCTGACAGCAGACATGCACACTTCTTTGGACTGCATTTTCAGTGAACCACTAAACACAAAGATCATTTTGAGGTAAAATGTTGTCTCTTGGAGAGGGTCCTGGACTACTTTGTTCTGGTCCTGAGGGGCTCAAACACATCTGATTCTTTACCTTGTAACCACCCTGACTTCCCAAGTCTGAATCAGTCCTTTTGTTAAAAGAAAGGAAGAAAACCAAAAGGGCTTTGGACCTCGAGGACCTGAGATGTAGGAAGCTTGCATTTACCCAGTCTTGTCCCCAAAGTGCTGCCCTAGTTGGGCCTGAGAAAACCGTGTCAGTTCTCCTATGTTCTCCACCTCAAGCATCTCTGTGATTGACACCCCCAGCTTTCCTCCCAGGTTACGGCTAGTGGAAGGAACAACAGGATTGGATCAGTGGATGAGTGTGTATGTACAGTTAAACCAGTAATTATCCTCTGCTGAGTCTCATGGTTCTGTAGTCCAGGAAATACCTTATTGTAATATTGTATGTGTAATATAGTGAACACTGTAACAGTGTCAAGCTGTCAGTAAAACCAATAAGCCAATGCTTCAATTGTTTAACCTAGCGGTCCACTCACATCTTGCTGATGGGAAGGGAGTTAAAGAGCTCTGGGATGGAGTCTAGAGGCAGGATCGTTTGGCGGTTGGGTTTGTTCAGACCACAAGCCAGTTTGGCCAGCACCTGGGGAGACACCTTGAATAGATCAGACACAGTTCCTGAACTGACAGCTGTAACTGGCTGTTTCCACTGCGTGGATTAGACCTGTCAAGTTCTGCCAGCCTGGTTATAAGGGAAAGGAAATGAAGCTAGTGAAACTATTGACATAAACACCTAGCTGTTTGGAGATGAAAATACTGAGCACGAACACACCCTTTGTGTTGGGAGAAGAGGTGTGTACAGACCTTGTTGTGGGATATTCCTGCTGAGCAGCGAAAGCCTGTGTGTTGCTCCACGGCGGCGCGCATCTCCTCCACGATCACCGCCCCTACGGCCAACTGGAGCTCTGCACAGCCAACGACCCCCGACACAGAGCACAACCACTGCTGCAGGCCCCTGGATCTCTGCTCCTCTGGGGAGATCAGGGAGTGGCGCATCAAGTGAAAATCAGCAATTGCGTTTGCTTTACGGCTGCAGACGTCATGTCTTTGACTCTGAAGTGTATCCGGTGTTACGGATCCGGAAGCATCTGCATATTTGAGTGTGCGCTCGTTACAGAGGGACATACTGCTGGCACTTTTGATGATGGCACTTTTGATGATGAACATACCCAGTCGGACTTTAGAAGTTATCAACGTTTGATTGAGACGACGTAGCTTGGGTTTCTGCCTTATTTCGAAACAGCAGAAATAAAATAAAAATGAAAACGTTCATTCTAGCCTACAACACGTTAATGAGCGTAGAGTACGGGGAGAAAATGGCGGTCAACAGCGCCCTGCTCGTGACGTGTGTCATTATTAAATGAGTTTCTGCACTGGGCACTAGCATAACTTGGAGTTGGTGTTGCTCAGAGTAGGTTACTGACAGTAGGATAACCACTGGAAAGTTAGTGATCCATGTTGGAACCTTCTGCTCAGTAGACCAACAAGCAAACTGGTATATTAAGGAGGTGACTTTCCATTTAAGGAAATGTTCTGATGTAAAAGTTAACTTTTAAAAGTTCCACATCCCGACATGCCACCGAAATGGATTACCATGACTTAAAACCCACCTTTATCCGTGGCAGCGTCAGGAGCTGTCCCCTCATGGTGAGGAGTCGGCTCTGGGTAGCCCTGGACATGGGTGGCCTTTAGGAGCTGAGGGTCTACCTGCAGGTCGGTCATGCTTTTTAGTCTCTCCTGTACTGCTGAAGTCAGGTCCATGTAGGCCTCATCAATACTGGCCCTCTCAATCACAGCAAAGCGCGACATCACCTCAATCACCTCCACACTCGCGTTCCGGTAACTACAGAATGAGTTGGATAGCATGCTTGTTCTGAACAGTGTCTCCTGGAAACTGACATTTGGGGAACAAAACACGCACTAAATAACGGACACTTACTGGGTGAGGTCTGCCTTCCCGTGTGACTCTCTGACCCGAGCCACCTGGAGATCTGGGCACAGCTTCTTTGCGTCATCTGCCCACATGTTCCTGGTGACACCATAGGCTCTTGCCTCGTAACTCACAGCTATGATACTGGTTAAAGATGAGCAGATGTAACTATCATTATCCATAGTCTTTGAGCAGACAATCCCAAATCTATAATTCAGGCAGGCTAGTAACGAACTGAGAGAAACTGCTTGCATGAGTGGTACACGTGGCTGCAAACTATGTAAACATGACTTGTACAACAGTACCAAGTCACGCCTGAACCTAACTCGAGAAACTGATGCATTTAGGTCAAGCCTAAAAGCATAAGGGGGGGTGAGTTCAAGAAGAAAATAAAGGCGAGGAAACCTGCCACAACTACATTCCCAACATATGTTTTTTATGTCCCGTCACTATTTTCTCAATCGGAACGACAAATACTATTGACTCACCCGCCTCCCTTCCATGTTTTGTACTGTGCCACCACACAAGGGGTGTTCTTCAGCGCTGGGTTCAGCCTCTGCTCCACCTGAACGTAGAAACAGTCCATATCCACCAAAGCCACAACCCTGTCTTTCCCATACTCCATTGCAGAGACGATACAGAAAGACCTAACACTGGAATTTTAAAACGAGGGGGTGGGGGTTATGATCAGGGATGTATAAAGCTACTGTACCGTTGCTAGATTAATCAACAGATTAAATCGGTACTGTAGCTAGCTAGTCAGATAAACCTAACCCATGATCTAGCCAGATAGAGTTGTTTTGAACGCGGTATAACTGCTATGTGGGAGAAGTTCAAGGTTAAATCATAAGTTGTGTATAGAAAGTCTATGTATAATTAATTTAGCTTCTTTAAAATCTAAATCACAAAGTAACAATGTGCACATAAGGCAAACAACATAAAAACATAACTTTCTTATTTCCGGAAAAATGTACACAACTACCGTATTACGCGGGATTACGTCCACTTCGGTGCTTCCGGAGGTTGGAATCCAACAATATTGGCGAATTACCGCCACCTACTGTGCTGGAGTGTTAGCCAGGATTAGCGAGGACCTAGAACTTACCTGCTAGTCCTGTCTCAGAATAAAAATAAAATGTTTAATGCTGGATCGATAGACAGTCTAGGCCAACTCAGTACACTCTTCAAACTTAATTCCTGTATTCCTGGGGATCCTCTTCTCTCAGATTTACTCCAAAGCCCTCTCTCCCTCCACACTGCATTTACATGGTTTACTTATTCCTCCCATCCCCAACTTCACAATGTGAAAGAGACGATTGCCCTTTGTGTCATGTCTACGGTTTGATTTAAAAAAAGAACTGAAGACTGACAGTCAGAGCACACAACCACTCTGTCCAGTAATGTCTTCCAAACTCTACAAGGCTAACGCCCACAAAGAGACCAACAGAGCCATCGGCTCTATAGTGTAAACATACAGCTGATCTATACAAGCTTCCTGATTTCCGCACTCCAGTCCTCTGGTACAAACGCTGACACTGTATGACTTGCGATTGAGTCATTTGTCCCATCCGTATAAACAGATGCATAATCGTGAAAGTATCCAGATGTCTTAAAAAATGTCCACTCCCTGCTTATCTCTGTGTATTCAGCTCTATGGTGCACAAACTCTTAAAAACCTGGTTGTTTGAATCATAAATGCTGATTGGCCAGTAGCCAAGGGTATGACAAACACCACATTTTACTGCTCTAATTGATTTGATAACTGGTTTGAAAGAGGAATAAGGCTTATTTGTGTTTTGTGATGTATAGCAAATATACAATGGCTAAGCACTGACTAGGTACTCCAAGATGGATCGTACCAAAGACCGCATCTCAGCCACAGTATATTGGCCATATACAAACACCCCCTTGTCCTTTATTGCTGAATCTTAAAAATCCTGCATCACCACCTATACACTGCCATTAAAAAGCTATTGCTGAAAACCCAGAACCGAAACAAAATAATTTAAACAAGCCACAAATAGCCCAACAATCACTTTGAAGGACCTACAGAGGTCAGTGGCTTAGAGTGTAGTAATGGTGCTCGATCAGTCATAAAGAGCTCAGGATGACAGGTCTGTATTAAAGGGTGGCTAAAAAGAAGGCTTAACACAAAAAGTATCACCTGTGCAACTGGTGCAAACAGACAAAGAACATTTTTAAATATCGCAATTGTAAAAATTTAAATACTGCAAGATAACTTGTTTATGTTTGCTGATTAATGAAGGAAATACAACTTTCAGCAGAAACAAAAATCTTAACAGCAAGGACAAAGCAACATTGGAGAGGCTCAAGAGCATAAACGAGAATGTCCTACAGTGGTCCTGTGAAAGTCCTGATCTCAACTCATGTAGAATCTGTTGTGCTCTTTGACAGTTGTCCGTAAGCATCATTCCTCCCAAACAACCTGAAGAAAAATGGGCCAAAACACTGATGGTGCACAAAGATAAAACACTCACTGAAAGCCAAAGCTGTTTGTAGTGAAAAGCAGTTCTACCCAATATGTATGTGTGGATTGAATAATTACACAAGCAACCTGTATCAGCTTTCTTCCAAACATTAAACTAATGCCACAATACAATAAGTAATTTTGAGTGTCTTTTTTAATAAAAAGAAACAGAACCAAATAACTTCACTTTCCAGTCATTAGTATGCAAAGTATATTTTAATGTAAATGTTTACAATTCTACATGTGAGTTTATAGTTTTGAGAAGGCAAAAGAACAATAAAAGGTAACAAAAATAAATACATCTGTCGAGAAGTGGTATGGATGGAGACAAGTCGCTGCAGATATTATTTACCAGGTTTTCATTAAGGTTTTCATTAAGCATTAAAAATCGTTGCCCTCCTATTAGATGAAGAAAACCTATACAGGGATAAGAAGTGAAAATGTTTTCTTGACGTTCAGTCACCCATTCTTCCAACATGGATAAAAGGCCTAAATGAATGGCCTTGAAATAAACTACATGGGATTGACTAGTGGCATTTTAATTTTCAAGGCATGTTCATTATGACAATACTTCAACCACAGAATATATGCTTATCATTAACTATAAAGCCTGTGTGAAGAAATATAACTACAATATCTGCTTGCTTAAAAAACAAAAACAGGCTATTGGCCTAATCGAAGAACAAAAGTCAATAGCAATGGGTCATTTGATAGTGGTATCACCAACCTAACATAAAATTCATCCCCAAGCTCAACACTGGTTACTGCTAAACAGAGGGGACAATGTCAGTGTCACACTAAAAACAGGCCAAGCCCCGACATGGATTGTCCTGGTAACAGACAAAATTGACAGAATTCATATTTATCATGCGTCACCAACCATTACATTCATTCATACATACATTAATTAATTCATCCATTCATTCATTCACGCAATTAATGCACTGGCCAAATCCAGATCTTTCTGACTGGCTGCAACGACAGAATAATCCAGAGAAAAAAAACACAGAAATACTGTTTTTGTTCCATTTTCCATTCATCTCCAGACAGTTCCCATCAATCTATAATTTCAGATACTAAAATCTGATAGGATAACTTTACAACAAAAAAATGTAAATAAACATAATGCCTTTAGTGTTTATACACAGAGTTGTCTGGAAAAATAAGTGTGGAAAACCTCTTGCGCTGGTATATCAAAGTGCCTCAGAGGGGCAGTAGAGTAAGTGGTTATACGCCCATCTGTAGTAATGTTCATTGATCATTTCAAATCCTTCATATAGTTTGGTCTCAAACATGTGATTGTGGACACATCCTTTTACAGTACAGTTAAAGTCTTTGAGGCTCTACAACAAAGTAATCTCACCTGGTTTCTTTTCCTTGCATTATTTCCTTTATCTTCACTGATGTGAAAGACAATGCCATAGATTCATTCGCGCTGGAACGTTCTCACTTACAACTGCCACCCATCCTAACTTTACATATCAGAAAGTAAGGAGAAGAGGACAGGAAGTCTCTGGACCAATGACCAATGTGTCCATGCCTCCTGACAAAGATAAAGGATTAGGGTTGGCCAGTGGTCTAAGCCAAGGTCCTCTGTCTGGGCATGATCCTTGGGTAAAGCTGTTGAGAAAGCACACACACATTAGTGAAGCACTATAAGACAATGTAAAACAAGTAAGTAAGACCTTAAGTTCCCTCAGTCTGGACGCCGTCTGACTCACCCCCAGAAGGTTCCGGGGTATGTACCCTTCGGTGTCACCCATTCGGGCCCACCACCACTCGACCTCATCCTCATCCTCACGGCGGACGACGGTCATGCAGTCTCCCTCGTGGAACTCCAGTTCATCAGTATTCTCACTGGAGTAGTCCCACAGGCCATAGACCACACCCCTGTTCATGATGCCCATCTTCTCCTGCACACCTAGAGGGCGAGAGAGAGACAGACAGCGAGAGAGAGACAGAGAGTGAGGACACGCAGTGCTAGCGGCGTGAGAACAGACACACCGACATTAACAGGCAGTTGTACACAAACACACGTGAACGTGGACAAAACTGGCCATATCAACAACATCCCCAACATACCTTCAACCAAGGATATCTGTGGATAATACAGAAACAAGAACACACACAATGTTACAAACTGACCGTAGAGGAACTGGGAGCACTGGGTGTAGCCTTCCTCCATCTCCTCGCACTTATCGGCCGCCGTCTGCATATCGCTGTAGGTCATGGCAAAAACCGCTGCG
Organism: Esox niger; assembly: GCA_016801105.1. Taxonomy (NCBI): domain Eukaryota; kingdom Metazoa; phylum Chordata; class Actinopteri; order Esociformes; family Esocidae; genus Esox; species Esox niger. The sequence continues at coordinate 56,690 of JACXGJ010001558.1, read as the reverse complement.
CCGGACTCCACCAGGAACTTGCACACCTGCACGTTGTTACAGGAGGCGGCACAGTGAAGAGGAGTCCTGGAGGGGGGGAGAACAGACGGCCAATCCAAAGTGAGCTCCAGTCCAAACGAGACCAACATGACCGCATCTCCGTTGAGCGTCGGAACGTGCCGCTAGCCTCTACTCACCACCCATCGCTGTCGGCGGCGTTTACGTTGACACCGAACTGCACCAGGAACTTAACGATCTCGGTGTGCCCGGCACAGACCGCGTTGTGGAGGGCCGTGATCCCCTCGTCATTTGGTAGACTGGGGTCCTCCACCTGAGGCAGGACAGAGAGGTGGAACTCAGCTTTACACACTGCCACTCGATAACAATGATAATGGGATATCTCTAAGATTTACATGTCACACCGTGATGCGTTGTCATCTTCCTTGCCTCACACTATTTCAAAAGCACATTACACACATTCCCGCAGAGCACAGAAGCGGATTCTAACGAATTCAATGAATGTATCTGCGAAAGTTTTTTAACTAATATGTTAATATGGAACCACTAAGACTATAACATACTGCATACATCCATATCCACTGACAGTCCTACCTTGTAGATGATCCTCTGGACCAGGTCAAACTCTCCCTCCAGAGAGGAGTCGAGGAGCAGGGCCAGGGGATTGAACTTAACCCTCATACCATGGTCGATCCTCTCCGAGCCAGTCTTACGCAGGTTGGTCCTCTTCCCCTAGTACAGACACACAGACATGAGAACTTCAGGCAGTGTCACACCTTGATGAGGTCACAGTCACCATAGCCAACAATTGTCTAAGGACGTTAGTGGGCAATCCCATCAATGTATGGATGGAGTGGAGGAGCCCATCCTTCCGTCTCTCATGCACATTCAATTCACACATTTGCCATTCACAGAACGGCCCTAATCTGGACACACTGAATAAGAGTTGACAAAACAGACCTGTTCCCACAGCATTTACTTATATACTGATTATGTCTGACTGTGAATAAGCCAAATTGATGACGAAACAAACCACGGTTTCACTAAACAGATGATTATTACTCAACCAGATTATGGTTAATAACCCCATAAAATAAAGGACCCATTGGGTTAAGCTCCATTTTGGAGTCTTAGTGGGGCCCACTGGGTTAAGCAGGGACATGGAGACAAAATGGATCAGACCATTCCGCAACACTTTTAGGGTTTGGAACATACAGCTAAACCTGCTGATAGGGGATCAACATTGGAGTGCAGACTTCATGTTTACTTACAGGGCAAGAAAATAACCAATGCTTTTGTTAATGTCACCTTTGGACATGGGAGACTGACACACTTACTGTGAGCCATTTAAGTCTGATTGGGACAAAGAAAATTCCACTTTCTACAGTGAGAGAAAGTGGAATTTTACCAGTGAGATGGCTGCTTACATAACCAGTGAGATGGTGGATTGCTAGCCTGGAGTACGCGTAGAAGTGGACAGAGATAGAATACTAACAAAATGTTTGTATTTACATTATACAACTTACAATTGTGAGCCATGATTCATAAATCCACAGCAAACAATCCACACTTGCAAACCGTGATTTGTTAATAAACAGCAGCGAATCCGTGATCGTAAACCATCATTCATACAGTTTTGCTCGTAAGTGCCAGAAATTGTGACATGTTGGCATTGATTTTGAAATTATGACTGATCATGCAAAAATAACCTGTCTTTTAAGGATAGTGATCATATGAAGACATTTATTATCACATAGTTGTTTGGCTCTTTTTGAAATCACCCAAATGGCCCTGATCAAGTTTACATACTCTTGAATGTTTGGCCTTGTTACCGACACAGAAGACACACACAGGTAAAAAAAAAAGGTTTATTTCCCACACCTGTGGCTTTTTAAATTGCAAATAGTGTCTGTGTATAAATAGTAAATGATTTCGCTAACTCTCGCGTGCATGCCCTGAGCAGGCAAGGTACTGAGTCAGCACTGTTCAATCACTAATAAAGAAGTGGATTGTATGTTGTGTATTTACGAATCACGGCTCACATTTGTGAGTTATATGTGTACACCAACATTTTGGCAGTATTCTATCTCAATAGAGGTGAACATGCCCTGGTCAATGAGAGGAGTCATAACAACCCATGGTCCGACTACAAGGCTGATAAACAACATCTGAGGCACACCTGGTACAACGCTATTGGGTCATTAAGGTAATTTCCAGCTATTAGTGTGTTCAGACTGGTGTGATTGTGGCTTTAATGTGCATTTAAACATTTCGTCCTGTGAAAAACAGCAGTGGAAGTAAGAGGTTCTTACCGGCGGCAGCGTGACCTGGCCAGTGACCTCCGGGGCCTGCATGCTGAACGTGTCCTCCCCCTGGTTCTCCTGCTCAGCCCCGCTGGGATAAGGAGGTGGGGGGTAAGGAGGGAACTCCTCCATAAAGCTGTCTGCTGGAGGGGGCAGGCTGTGCAAGCTAGGGTCCGGCTCCACTGTGCTAGCGGCAGCCGAGGACGGGGGGGTTAACATGGGCAGGTCTGGTCGAGGGGCAGGGTGGTCCGGATGGGGAGGGGGGGTGAAATCCTCATCACCCCCCTCAGGGATGGCTGGAGGACCCATCTGCTCAGCGGGGGATTGGTGTGGGAGGGGGTTAGGAGGTGGGACGGCACCCACCTCCATTTTTACACTCTCAGGTCGGCTGCTCTCTCCACCAGTTGGAGCACCCGGAAGACCAGGACCCGCCCCTCCCTCCTCCTTCACAGGCTCAGGTGTGGTGGGGGTGTTGACGATGGTCTCCATGGCGGCCAGCGTGGTCTTCTGGTAGAGAAGTTTCTGGATGTTGGGTCCCGCGGGGCCCTCGGGCTCCGTGATGGAGCTGCGTTTCTTCAGGGGCCGCGGGGCATTGTAGAGCTTCTTCCTGAGGGCCTCCAGGTCCCCATCACTCTGGTGGCGGTAGGGGTTGGAGATGAATGGAAGCAGCTTGGTCGGGCTGAGTGGCCGAGGGGTGCGCTCCATCTCCCCATGCTGGGCCTCGGTGGAGGGGCCCTGGGGAGCCACATGGTCCACCTCAGAGTGCTGGTCTGGGGAGTGTCGCTGCTCGCTATATGGGTTCTCTGGGTGCTGGGGGCCTCCCCCAGTTATCACAGGCTTACCATAAACTGTACAAAGAGAGAAACGCGTAGAGACAATAGGTTTTATTAAATAACACCGGCATCCATAACATAAAACAAATATATGAACCAGGTATCCTCCAATGGGAATCGGGATGTTCTTCACTACTGCTTTTTGCGCTTATGATTTGTTCCTATGTCAATATTCCAGAGATCAACCAAGTGCTATTCCGACTCCTGCGAGAACCATCCTAATTCAGTTTCAACCTGCCCTGCTTTATTGTATACACAGACTGGATTCATAAATGCATATACATTAAATAGATATATAGCATACAATACAACAAGGTCAGCATTCCACAATGAGTTTGAGAAATGGATCTGTGACAGATGGCTAACCCAATCAGACAGACTGTATCAGCCAACCAATAGAACAATTGTATTAGGATGACGGCAATTACTTTGATGTTTTATTTTAATGAGGGTTGCCATGACGTTCTATAACCTATAATTAGATACCCTAACTGCAGCTCGTTCTAAGGACCCTCTCAGCCCGCTAAATAAATCACTGTACTTGCCTAGGTACTTAGCATAAGTCTGACGTCAGCCTGATTTATACCCCCCTATTAGGAGTCACCCGAACAGTAAGTGTTCAACATGGAAAAGAAAATGAGCCAAGTGGTAAATCCCAAATTAACCCCTTCCCTTCCCACTTTGCCATTCTTCTGCACGCTTACCCAACATTTGCACAACAGTCCTAAAGTTGCTGTAGTAAAAACTATTTAGGGTGTAATCCCAGCAAACACCATGTTATTTTGAACTAGTGCAAGTCTGTACAAAAAATGGATAGGCGTTGCTTATTATTTGACACATCTGTAAGACCACATAAATCCTAAATGAAACACGGAATATCTACTGAGGTTTACTTCATTTAAAGCGTCAGGACAGATTGGTTCATCCGAATTGCATACTCATCAATATGAATCGTGTCACTCAAGTCACTAGCAAGTGCCGAAGTCGAGTCATTCTGGACATCAAGGGACTAGTCTGGGGATGTTTCTAGTACACTGCTGCTCAGTTTTTGGAGTCATGGTTCACAAATCTTGTTACTTAGCCAATACTCTGGATCAATAAATGCACAGCAGACAAATATACCAGTGTCAAAAGCCAGACAATCTAGTCCAGATAACGTCAACAGAAACTTAGAAGGAACCAAAAGGTAGTCTTACCGCTGACAAAGCCATTGCCTCGACTCCGGTTGAGAGAGCCCGGTATGGTGGGTTGGAAAGGTTTGCCCGGGTTGGGCTGCTGAGTGTACATGGAGTAGATGGAGCTGGCCGCCAAGGTCTTGGGCTTGCTCAGGTCTTTCGGCAGCTCTGGGGTGAAAGGTCTGACAGTGGCAGCTGGAGGGGGGTCCTGCTTGGAGGGCAGGGGCAAGGTCTGGCTCTGGGAGGGGGGCAGGGGCACACTGGCCTGGGGCTCCCCCTGGGGCTGCTGACTAGGGGGCTTGACCTTGGGGAAGGTGCCGGTTTTGAGGCCTAGTTTGCCGTAGGGAAGGCCGCTCGGGGGTTTGGGTTTGCTGGCGACAGGTGGGGGCACCTTGACTTTGGAAGCAGACTGGGACATGAGGAGAAAGGAGCTGGTTATCTAGCAGAAAAAAAGCAGACACAGGCAGACTGTGCAATACTCCCCTTAAGGTTGACCCTTGACAATACAAGACGTGTTCATCTAGCTGCTGCTTTTCATAACCACTTATGCTGAGTTCAAGGCTGATTAGACCGAAGGGTAACAAGCGTTATGAGCAGAAGGTCAAGGGCCTTGTTTGTTCAGGTCTGTTCAGACAGTCTGAGAATATGTAACATACTTCTGAAGCAATTGACTCCTCGTCCATCTCTGAATGGGGAGAAATCTACAGAAAATAAATAAAATTTCCTGCCCTCTTCTATTTGCACTTCTGGTTGTATGCTTATTGCATTTCATTGTACTGTACTTGTTCAATGACAAAGTTGAATCTAATCAAATACCGGCCATTTTGGATCTGCAGGTAAAGTAGCCAGGTATCCATTCTGGTTCAGCAGCATCATTGTTACCTGGATGTCTCTGACCAGGTCGTCACTGCTCTGGTTCTTCCGTAGGGAGGTGGCGGGGATCTCAGTGGGCTCAAACATTGAGCATGGACGCATACGTCGGTCTCTCTTCATTCCCTCTGACTCTTCTACACAAAAACAGTAGTATTATCATTTTAAATCTAGTACCATTTAGGTTGTTCGAGGTTGTTATTTACAGCAACAACCAGGGAGCCATTAGACTAACTTCCTTGTAGTGGAAGAATATTACAGTTGTGTTCATGGGGGTTGGTGTTGTGGTGGTCACCTTGTTCTGTGTTGGGGCTAGAGCGGAGCGGCATTCTGGGTAGTGTGGAAGATGACCCATGACTACTGGTGTTGGACTCTGCTTCAGAAGAGCCCCACTCTGCCAGCTTACCTAAGTGAGGGAGAGAGAAATCGAGTGAAAAGGAGTTGTATTTTCTGGTTATAAAGTTTTTTTTTATCTATCAAATGTCAAAAAAGTTTAGGCAGGTTCTGGCCAAAGCCAAACATGGTTTCCTGCACAAACCATTAGAAGAAACCTTTTTGCAGGGACTATTAATCAAAAATTTAAGAAAGAATATAGCAGAATATTTGTATAGTAAAGTAACAAGCAAGAAATTGCCAATTTCTTCAATTAATAATTTAGATCTGACTTAGCCAGTTCAAATCCACCATCAGATGTTCAAAAGGTAATAAGTCTCTTCCAACTAACCCATGTAGAAGGCACCCTAATCCAGAGCGGGTGGAAAATGTCCACAGGCACAACTTAATTTCAACAAACAGGCAGTATTTGCCTCACGGCAACACAAACACCAGAGAAATGGAAGGATGATGACAATATCTAACACAATATCTAGAGAAACACCTCTTTGAAGTGTGTGCAATAACACAATAACCATCTTCTACACAAAGGCTTGACAAATACTCGTCCGATAAAAGGGCAACATACAGCACTCCAATACACAAACCTACACGCTCAGACCCAAAAGTGGATACTCGCACTCAGACCACCACACACCGGGAGAGAAAACACAGCACACCAGAGGGAGTGAATACCTTTTCTCCTTGCCCGCATCTCTTTCAGTGGCTTAAGTAAGAACATGGCTTCTAAAATAAAATTCACACGAGACACAAAAAAGCAGAACAGCCTTAGATATCCAGTGTTAAAGGCCTGCTCCACTGAAGGCCCGGATGGGGCCCAATTGCGGACGTGTTAATGTGCAGACGCCCCGGCTGGACCTGCGACCAGGAAGGGACCCTCGCTGTCAGTCCACAACCCGGTGGAGAAGAGCTCTGGAGGGGTCTGGGCCGCCTGCAGATTAGCATCTTCCCTCTCCACCTCCCTCTCTTCTTTCCCACTGCATATTGGCTCATCACGCAGAAGTGATTGCATGCAACATCACAGCAGACTGGGGAAAAACCTGTTACATTTCGATGGAGATGAAGTGTAAAGGAAAACGATGGGCAGATGAGGAAGACAAGACAACGGGAGGGCCCTCCTCTGGCGTCGTTTACATGTGAAAATAACACAAAACTACACTTACGGGCAGACTGAACATGTTAGCAGTGACTGAACCAAAGCCCAAAGGGTCAGTTCCTTTACACTGCAGTCAATTCAAAAGTTGAATAAAAACTAATTGAAAAATACTCATGAGAAATAACAGGTGGTTTGAAATGGAATTACATTTCACCACTGGTATTCTATCCTGCCTGAAAATCCCCTTAAGCCATTGTTAGTAAAATAGCTCTGTATTTCTTATTACTGCTCACACAGAGTTTGGGGAGAGCGATCAGATCATTCTAGAGTGTGGCAGTTTGCACTATACTATATGTCATTTCACAAGATAATGACCATTCTAACATAGAGATGGAGTCTAAATGTATTGGTGCCATTATCAAATGTGTGCCAGCATTACCAGGTCCACTGAGGGCATCTCCAACTAGATCATCAAGAGGGATCAACCAATTAAGTTAAATCCACCCATATGACTACATAAAATTGTGATGCCCATGCTGGAACACATTATCTCTGTCAATACCTCCACCAACATGCCTAAGCACCAAAGAAGATTAGGTAAACTCATAGCCATTTAAAAAAATTGTAGTACTGAGCTTTCTGCGGTTGAACATCAGAATGCACAGTGACCCAGCGACATGAAGGGTAACAGAGACGGGCCTCCGTTTAGCGTGGGACAAATAACACAAGTGAAGGTTGTCCGTCATCCACAGAGGGCACCACAACACATCAACCGGGCCTCTCCCATCACAGCACTGCATGCAGAGCGGACAGGAGGACTCAATGCCCCCAACCACTGATCCAAGATCAGTTAACTTCTCAGTGACCCTAATGGCTCAGGATCAAATGAGGCTCATCAATCTACATCTGTGGCTAGGGGCATTGGTAGGAGCCAAAACCACACTGGGGAGCAACAGGCTACCTTCCGAGCTTAAAGTGACGTCCCAATCCAATCCCATGTGGATCAATGGAGGCATTCCAGAATCCTGGGCTCCTGCTGAGGGTGGGGAACTCAGTCACATGAAACCTGTTATGAGCTAACATGACTGTTAACCACTGTTAGAAAAGCAACCAAGAAGAGGACGAGGGGAGGCGGCGGACTAGAGACTCCGACAAGACCCTTTTTGGGGGGAGTAGTATGACGGGAATGTGAAAGGAACGTGTGTCAAGTTGGGGTCGTAAAGTCACCTGTGTTGGCATAGCTTTGTGGCTCTGGATGGGTGGGCAGGGTGGCGGTGCCGTCGGGGTAGGCGGGAGGTTTAACCAGCAGCTCGTGTCTTACTGGCCCGCGGGGCATGGTCGACGACTGAATGTAGGGACCAACAGCCGCCACACGAGACGGACCCTGTTGCTGACCTGCCGGACAATCGGAGGGCAGCTAGAGAGAAAAGTCAAGGGAGGAAAGACAAGAGAGATGCAATGAGACATGGATGGAGGATGGGAAAGAGAGATGCAGTGAGACATGGATGGAGGATGGGAAAGAGAGATGCAGTGAGACATGGATGGAGGATGGGAAAGAGAGATGCAGTGAGAGATGGATGGAGGAAGGGAAAGAGAGATGCAGTGAGACATGGATGGAGGATGGGAAAGAGAGATGCAGTGAGAGATGGATGGAGGAAGGGAAAGAGAGATGCAATGAGACAGGGATGGAGGATGTGAAAGAGATGCAGTGAGAGATGGATGGAGGATGTGAAAGAGAGATGCAGTGAGACATGGATGGAGGATGGGAAAGAGAGATGCAGTGAGAGATGGATGGAGGATGGGAAAGAGAGATGCAGTGAGACATGGATGGAGGAAGGGAAAGAGATGCAGTGAGAGATGGATGGAGGAAGGGAAAGACATATGTAGTGAAAGATGGTGAGAGGTAAAGAGATTGAGAGGAAAGATATGTAGGGAGGGAAATAGAAAATGGTTAGAAATAAACACATAGATCCAATGGGTTGTAGACAAGAAGAGTGGGTCACAGACAAACAATGTAAGTACAAACAGTATTGAAATAATCTCTACGCTTTTAGATGTATTAGATGATTTAGTCTATGTATGCTCATTCCTAAATACACAGAGTGGTTGAAGTCATGGATAAAAGCTCATTTAAGCGAGCCAATTAGTGTACACTTTAACTATCCCACATGAAGCTTGATAAACGTTAACTGACATTTAGGACAAAACTAACAGGTCTGCACTGCCATAGCTTTCCTACAAAAGTTTGTTTCAGAAAATAAACGTTAGCAGCTGCGTAATACAAGGTCTTAAAGAGCAGAGCAGATTAAATAAGTCAAGTCGTGCCCTTTAAAACCAAATCATCTCATCTGAAGTCAGTAACTGGAAACAGGACGGGTGGGTGCAATAAATCCTAAAGGTGCAGTTGCTCTGCCAAGTCATGCTGAAGAGACCAGTGTGTCTGTATGTCAGTTCAAGTCCTGTCATTAGTTACTGTACCTGGGGGGGAGTGTCTTTTGAAGCCCTCTCCTTACCAGGGCAGCCATTCTTGAGAAAACAAAAACACAAAAGGCGAGAGGAGTTGAACACACTAGCAGTCAGTCCCCAAGCAACTCCATAGTTCGTTCTCTTCTGAACACTCCTTCCTGTACGTAGCAGACTGAGGTGATTCTAGACTGGCGTCTTTAGGACGAGCACCTCCAGACCACCAGTGAGGTTGAAACATGCTTGCTGGGTGATGTCAGACAGACCCTGGCTGTGTAGCTGGCCAGAGAGAGGGGGAAACCTAACAGGTCTTTGTGTCCTAGAGAAAAAGCCTGGTTCATTATGATTCCAGGCAGACTGTTGGTAAATCACCCACTCAGACAGTGGCGCTTTTATTCCACCTCCTTATTCAGCCACCCACTACATCTGCCTCTTTACCTCAAGCTTTTCTTTACCTTGACGCTTCACTTTAGCAACAAGAGAAAGCAATTAATATTGGATAAAATTATTCTCCACAGTGGTTTTCATGTGTACAGTTAGGTCTGGAAGTAACTGGACACTGACAAGTTTTGTTATTTTGTCTGTTTACCAAAATCTATTCATGTTGCAGTTAAATAATGAATATGGGCTTAAAGTGCAGTCGCTCAGCTTTAATTTGAGGGTGTTCACATCCAAATTTGAGGAAAGGGTTTAGGGATAACAGCTCTAATATGTAGCCCCCTCATTTCAAGGGACCAAAAGTAATTGGACAAAAGCTGTTTCATGTGCAGGTGTGGGCTCTTCCTTCAATATTTATTATCAATTAAGCACGTAAAAGGTGTGGAGTTGATTGTGTGGCATTCACATTTGGAAGCGGTTGCTGTGAACCCACACCATGCAGTCAAACGAGCTCTCAATGCGAGTGAAACAGGCCATACTTAGATAGCGAAATCAAAAAATCCATCAGAGAGATAGAAGGAACATTAGGAGTGGCTAAATCCACAGTTAAATACATTCAGAGAAAAGATCGCATCGATGAGGTCTACAACACAAAAAGGCCTGGATGTCCACAGAAGACAACAGTGGTGGATGATCATAGGATCCCTTCCATGGTAAAGAAAAACTCCTTCACAACATCCAGCCAAGTGAAGACCACTCTCCAAGAGGTAGGCATATCATTATCCAAGTCTACCATGAAGAGAAGAACATCTAAAAAAGCTAGCGCAGTTCTAGAATGGCATTCTTTGGACAAATGAAACTAAGATCAACCTGTACCAGAATGATGGGAAGAAACAATGGAGAAGGCCTAGAACAGCTCATGATCCCAAGCATACCACATCATCTGTATAACATGTTGGAGATAGGGGTAGCGGCATGGCCATGCATGGCTTCCAATGGCACTGGGTCACTAGTGTTTGTTGATGATGTGACAGAAGACAGAAGCAGCCAGACGAATTCTGAAGTGTATAGGGATATATATGGTCTGCTCAGATTCAGCCAAATTCAGTGAAGGCGATTGGACGGCACTTTGCTTTACAGATGGACACTGTGCCAAAACATACTGCGAAAGCGACCCAGGAGTATTTTAAAGCGTAGTTGTGGAATATTCTGCAATGGCAGAGTTAATCATCTGACTGACCCACAAACAAACAACAGCTGAAGATAGCTGCAGTAAAGGCCTGGGCAAAGCATCACAAGGGAGGAAACCCAGCGTTTGGTGAAGTCCACGCGTTCTAGACTTCAAGCAGTCATTGCTTGCAAAGGATTCTTGACAAAGTATTCAAAACATATATGATTGTGTTAATTTGTCCAAATACTGAAATAAGTGCGGTGTGTAGGAAAATATTAGCAATTCCTAAACAAATCAGACAATATTTTTGTTCAACCTCTTGAATTAAAGTTGAAAGTCTACATTTCAATGTTATCTATGTAGTTTCATTTCAAATCCATTGTGGCGGGGTACAGAGACAAAATTATGAAAATTGCATCTAAATATGTCCGGACCAAAATTTATGTAAAGGGATTAAGTGTGGCTATGAAGTGAAGGATTATTGCCATCACGGTACGTGATTAAATAGACTTGTGTAAGTTATAGACTGGTGGCAATCCAATGGTATAAGCTGGATTTTGCTTAGAAGACAATAATACAGAGCTGTTTCCAAAGCAGACTATTTACACATAAAACAGATTCATATAAACAATATCACACTTCATTATACTCTGTTCAGATGCATGGAAACAGTGAAATCACAACAGCATACAAACTTAAGGAAGATGTTTTTAACATCATATTTATCAGCTCCAGCACCACTCCAAAATCAACGTATGAATATCTTGTTTGACGTAAAAAAATTGGAATTTTGGTGATTTCACAACACCATCCGGCAATATGTAACACCATCTGGCTTGTATTGTGATTTTAACAGTGAGTAATATGAGCAGGCATAGATTAGTGGGAGACTAACTAGAAGTAGGCTATTCAGTAACTAAAATCACATGATACACTCCAGATATTTTCAAGTGTTCCCAATGAAATCCTCTTATGACCAGGGTGTGTAACAGCAGACATTAATCCTGAACCGCCAAAACAACGCTAAGTTGCAAGTTATTTTTAAACAATAATTAGATAAAAGGCATTCATAATTTATTAATTTCATTGTCTTCACAGACATTTTTTTTACCAATAACTGAGTCATTGAGTAGAATTTACTTACTAATACTGAGTTGTTCCACCTAGCATCTGAAAATGTATGCACTAACTCTAAGCTCCCTATAACAGTGTCTGTTAACGGACTAAAATATTAAAGTTAAAATGTTCTCATTATACTGACATTAACGTGGTGCAGGAGCTTATTAATATGAAGTAGAATACATTTCCCTTTAAATGAAAACTTGGATTAGTACTAGTTAAGTTACTTGGGACGGTACATCTGGACTCCCCACAAAGTTAGTTGGATACATCATGTTGAAGTTAACAGAAAGTAAAGGGAGTAACAAATACCACCAAACCACCAAGAGGTATCTATGCATGACAAGCTTGTTTTTCTAATAAAATACCACTGATTGAAGAGTTTGTGAACATGACATTTAATATTCCAAACAAATCATGCCTTTTCGTGATCTAACTGCCAGAGTGAATCATCCACAACCTCAACCACTCTTTTAGTTTCCATTTGATAAACATGTTGTAGTTCACCTACAGCACATATCAAATATCCTGACAAGTTTCCTTAGAATATTTCAAGAACCGAACATGCACATAGATTAAAGAGTGCCATGGAAACCAGAAAAATAAAAGCAACAGACTAGTGGGGGGAGAGAGATAACAGGAAGCGATGTTAGAGTACAGGCCTGATACCATCTCACCAGGCATTCCTGACTGCCTGAGCCATGCTCCCCTGGAGTTGGTTTGCCCAACTAAGCCAAAGACAGGGAGCGCAAATGGAGACAGCAAATCAACCGTGTGACATGATCAAAACTATCATTCATTCTTCTTTTAAACCTGATCTTTGGGAAGCACCAGGTGTGCCGGCTTTTGCTCTAGCCCAGCACTAAAATACCTGAACCAGGTGTTTGCATTGGGACAGGGGGGCATCTCTCCACTAGGTGCGTCCCAAAGACCAGGGTCAAATAACACTTGGAACAGCAGAGTGAGATTGAAGGTGATTTAGCTCAGAAACAGTTATTTGTTTGTCATTGCAGAAAGGCAGGGAGGGACACGTGTAAGGAGCCTTACTTTAACAGCGGGCGGCTCTGAGGGCCAGGGCACCTGGGGCTTTCATGGGCGAACAGAGATACAGTGTGGTTATACTATTCAGCCCATAGGGAGCCCTCAGGTTAGCACTTTGAAACGATGCAGACATTTCCACTTTGTCATCATGTCAAATGGTATGCATTTCTGAACACTGCATTCCCTCGTGCCTGTGTGTGTGGGTACTCACTGGCAGGTTTTCTTTCTGCTGCAGAGCGGCCTTCTTCTTCCAGAGGCGGTCTCTGAGCTCGCTGACCCGTTTGTCCATTGAGGCCACCTCCAGATTGCGCTTGTTCAGACTCTCTCTCTGCTGTTGCAGCTTGGCATTCTGCTCATGGTTCAGTTTGTTACGCATCTAAAAGGACAGGACATTAATTCGTTTTCATTAGGCAAATGCACACAAGGCCCCACTGCACTTTGAGGATGTGAGCGAGGCTGTAAACCAGTGGTTCTGGAGGTTCCAATGCTCTGTTACGGCACGGCGATTGGCAGGAGTGAACGTTTGAGTTCAAACTAAGCCACATGCTAAACAGATGTGATTTGCAATCATGTGGTCAAATAGCCTGGTTGGGTAAAATACTTTCAAACAAGTTATTTTCTGCCCCAGAAGTGCAAACTCCATGGACACGATTACCTGTAGCTCCTTGTAGAGGCGGTCCAGTTCTGCCACCGAGCTCTGGTTGTCGTGGAAGGCGTCCATCTTGCCATTCTTCAGCATTTCCAGCTGTCTGCTAAGCTCTTCCACCTTAGACACGGCCACCACCAGCTCCCTCTGCTTCTGTTGGAACAGACTGCCCATCTGTTCGATCTCCTCCACTACAGACGGGAGATGGAGGTGGCCGGTCACATGACACGATATCACCCAAACCCCCAATCCCATGCCAACTCACAGCCGCGCTGTGCTCACCCAGCTTGCCGTTGCTGAGGCGTTTCTGCTCCACCTGACCCTTGAGCGCCCGGACCTTCTTCAGCCTGGCCTCCTGGCTCTCCACGTTCTCCCGGAGGCGCTGCAGCTTCTCCTGCTCCGACACCTGCTGCTGCTGCTTCTGCTCCTGCTGCTTCAGGTAGCGCAGGCGCTGCTCCTAACCAGGGGGAGAGAGGAGGGGAGGGTTAAGGAGGTCTGCTGCTGTGTTGCTGCCGCTTCACAGAGTGACTCATTTCCTGTTATTTAGTAAACTAAGTCCCTTGTATCCTTTATTAAACTGGGTGGACTGTATTCTGAGGGTATAAGAGACCAAGCACGTGAATAAATGTTTTGAGTTTTCCCTAAATAAGTTGGTAACCAGCTTATTTAGGAAATAAACTTATTTAGGGAATAAGGCACAAAAGTGTATTTAAAAAGGCAACCTTTTGGCTCATAAGTCTGTTAACGACTAGCTAAGGCTTGAATCAAGGCCATCTGCGATGTGTCATGTATTAAAGTGGCTCTTAGCCGTGGTATATTGGTTATACACCCTACAGTCGCGCTTAACTAAACTAAAAACTGGACGAACATTTCCCATTCTTAAAAAAACAAACAAAGAAAAAGTATCACTGCTGTAATAGACCACTGTAACGACAAGAGACCTTTTGCCAATGTAGTTGTCAATCAATTTGCATCAACGTGTATTCTCCCCATATTGGCTTTAGACACTAGCTGTACTATTCCCCCACCCTAAAGCCTGGATTTCCTAACACGGTTCCAGTCTTGTTTGTTAAGGGAAAAGCAGGAGACAAGTCATGTTATTGTTTGAACTCAGACCTGCAAACGTTTAAAGCAGGATTCTACAGTGCCGCTTTAAAACTGTAGGGTCTTAAGCCATCTCCATTACAGGTCATCTGCACTAATAATCAGGCTCCCCTGGGTAACAGCTCAGGGATACTGTCTTAAACTTGTTGTGCCATCCTCTGGCTTACACTAACACACACAGTGAGCAGAGACAGACAGAACAGGCCTGGAATAGACTGGGTTGAGCCAGGCAAGACAAAACAGCTCAAACACTCACCCTATTCACTGCTTTCATTGACAGAATCGAGAAGAAAAAAATAACTGAAAACATGAAGTCCCTCTTGCCAGAGCTGTTAAAAAGAAAATCAAGCAAACAATGCCAGAAGAAATGCTTTCTATTGTTCAAGGTGCCAGATCCACTACAGAAACTCTGAAATTAATCGATCTAACAATGGGTCAAACCATACTCCAGCCAAAACATGTTTTGTCTATGAAAAGTCCATGATTTCCATAATGATTAGTCATACATTAACATTTGCACCAGTGTCACAAACCACAACTATTCAGCTTGTTCTCTTACACTACCTGATACCATCGCATTCCTGCTTCAGAACATGTCATACATCAGACGCTCCATCAAGAGGCTCATCTCACCATCTCATCCTATTGCAGAAAAGCTTTTCTCTCCATGACACCTCACCTTCTTTGCTCCTTGGCGCCACCTGTCTCCATCACTTTGTCCACTCCTTTAATCATCCCCTCGCTCCCTCTCTTGTCCATACCACTCCAATCATCGGCTTCACCCGCCCCCTTTCATCTCACTCTCAGTATCGTCACCCCCCATATGCGCCATCTGTCTTTCCATCCTTCCCGGTTACCTTGGAGGCCAGGAGTTGTTGCTGTGCGTCTATCTGCTGCTGCTGTCTTGCTGCCATCTCCTGCAGCTCAGCCAGGGTCATGTCCATCCGCGGGGACGACACCTGCACAGGGAGCAACAGAGAAATGGTCAGCATCACGCATGTGCCCAAGACAGTGGCAAAATGCAGAAACGCCATATCCCTCACTCCAAATAAAGGCCATTGTTGTGGGTTGGGCATCTGTGTCATGAGAGGCCTGAAGCAAAGTAGAACAGGTACTGGCTAGGTAAATACATGTCAAAGCGCCGTGCACCTTTTTGTCATACAACTCGTGACTAGAGTAACCTAGCTAGTTCCGCCTTCATTCCTTCTTTCATTGAAATCTCAGGCTGTGAGCTGTTCCAGGTTAACAAGTTTTAACACTAACACTAGCATACCAGGGACAGCAGAAAACAGATTGAGACCTCAATGAAGGTGTCACAACAATTCACTTTAGAAGGGGGGAAGTTATTTGTGAAACTGAGTTATCTAATGATTAACATGATAGGACATTAACATGTACACTCAGCAGTTAGCCCTAAGTAGGACAGCCTGTGATTGAAACACTGTGCAAGCAATGGTTAAGGTTGAATGCTTTAATGGAAAATAATGTAGCTTTAAACATTTCAATACATTCATTTTGTTTATTAAAAAAAAAAAAACTTTATTTTCATATAGATAAATGTTACAGTGATCAAATTCATATAAAACAGCACTAAAAAAGACCTCCAAGATCTGCAGTCTCAGAGTCAATGGTGACTGAACTCACCCCGTTTTCCATCCTTCTATCAGAGGGATTTTTCACCCCGTTCCTCTTAGAGTCCGTTCCTCGTGAGCCACCTGAAACACACATCCAGAACAGCGAATATTTCATTGACTGGAAACTTTTAAAGCTACCAAACCGGTTGGGAAACTGGCAATGTGCAAACATAACAGTAATGCTTTAAATGAGACTCTGACGCAGTGTTAATTGGAATGACAGCTGATATTACTAACTACGATGGACACACCCAAAAACCAGCAGTTTTTGTTCTTCTAAATAGTCACAAGAAGAAGGTTACACAAACAGACTGGCTAGCGTTAGCAACGAGGTAAGCCACTCAACCAATACAAAGTTATCAGTGTCACCCAGGGACTCGTCATAATCTCAGGATTTTCTATAGCACTGTGAGCCACAGAAGACATGCTCATTGTGCCTGCCTGCCTGCCTGCCTGCCTGCCATAGTGTGAGTGGTAAGGAGCCAGTAGAGCTTAACCAATCCCTCATGCACCAGCCTGTGACAAGCCTTCACCTCCTAACGGACTTAGAAGTTTTGGACAACATCTATTACAACATGGACTAGGTCTGAGGACTATAAGAGCACAAGAACATTCTGAACTTAGTGGAGAAAAGTTATCAGCCAATGGTACGAAAAATTTGCAAATTGCTTTAACAAAACATTTGGATAGATTTAATATGGGCAATATGATGTGCAATTGACACCCTCCTAAGTGCTAATCTTTAAAATGGGCCCAATACCTGAACTGGTTTGCCAGTATTGTGATAAAATACTGCGAAGAGTACATTTGAATTCCTTATCAGTACATTTAATTTGCTAACTAGCCAAATACTCTTAAATGAATAATTCCATTAACTGCCAATATGCCAACATTCAATTCAAACCCTCCATTCATTGTTGTTATTCCACAACCATAGTGGCTAAAATTTGATTATAAGATAATTATATTTTTTCACAGCAGCAAAAACTAAATCAAGACATGCATTTCTGTTTACATATATGTTTAAGAATAAATATAAAGCAAATTGATATAAAACATGTATGAAGTGTAAATTTTGTTACATACGTAGGTAAAATAATAACATGCATCAGAACTACCATTCATTCCAACTGGACTAGTATGAATTTCTCCCACACGCATAAAAAACTCTATGCGCAAGAGCACAGTATGTTTAGCTAGCTAATAATATCACTAACTAAACAAGTCTATAGGAAATAACCTAACGTAGTAGACAGAGAAAATGTTGGCAAGATCGCGATACAAGCTTCCACCAATGGTGCTAAGGCCATTAAGGCAAAGAAGATAAGGTTGAGCAAACTACAAAGACATGGCTTAGCTACAAACAAGCTAACCGTGAGAAAACAAGACCACGCTAATACAGAGAAAAGGGTAAACAACAGTCTAATCCCAAAGCCAGACTGAAGCAATGAGGAGGGCAGGGCTTAGAGGTTTAGAGTTTACGCAACAAGGACTGAACTATTAGTTGTCTATGTCCCAAGGAAAAAAGCTTTTCGGGTGTGATTTGAACACCCTATCACAATGACCTGGATCATTATGCTAAATAAGGCTTGACTGGGATTTAAAGCTTTGTAATATAAATCCATAGGCCTACACAGATCCAGAGGTTATGGTTCTTTTGCACAAAATCTGCCCTGTGAAGAGGGAGTGCTGTCTGGCTTGCGACTTACTTTCTAACAACTCATTACATAATTGACTACAATGCTGCATCTGAGATGGTCTTTATATTGGCTGGTGTGTGTATGAAAATGTGTATGTGTGTGGGGTGTATGTGTTGCTTATAGTCTTGTCTTTTCAGGTGAATAGGCTTTTTACCAGATTCTCTGCTGGGCGCTCGGTCGTGGCGCAGGAAAAAGCGCACTTCCGCTCTGTGCTGTCCCCAACGTTGAAGCACATCCATCATCCGCTCTCCATCTCCTACAGGTCGCTCTGATGGAGAAAGACAAGGAGTAAGACTTGAGAAAACTCAGGTCTAGGTTACTAAGGCCGGATGTTTTGTGACCACTGCTGATGTAAAAAGGTCTTTATAAAATACATTTAATTGACTGATTGAAATTTGAGTAACAGTTAACCAACTAGCTAGGAACAATTAAGATATACAAGGACCTGCTAGACAGGCAACTATAAACACATGACTGTATTTTCTAATTTCGGTATTCTCAGAGGACCATTACTACATTACATACGTCTTTTGGTTTAGCCCACCAGGCTAGCCTACACTCTGAGGAAACATTTTATTGAGCCTTCCTTTTGTATTTAATGTCCCTGAGAAGTGCTACCTCAGGGAAGGACAATAATCTGTTGTTGATGCTTTTAGTTGATTTGGCACTGATCCAACAGGCCTATTACTCAACCTCTCCAAACAATCTGTCCATCTTGTCTTCATTGTATGGCAGCGGTATTACACAAATTGGATTTCTGCATCAACATTTTCATTTTAAATATTCCAAACACAACCTCCATGAATTCAAGCAATACCAAAAAGCGATGTTGAATAATCAAGACGATAACATGGAGAGAAGTTTTTTCACCTGTGCCCACTGCAAAAGTGTGTCGCTGTTTTGTTTTTTAAGGAAACTAGACCAACCTAAACAACAAAGATGTTCAAAGTCTGGTTTCCAGTCTCCAAAACAATCTTTACGTCAAGGAGAGACGTAGTCCACTCAGAACAAGGCACCCAAGCCAGTCTCTCTTGGCAACCACAAATAACCATGGAAACGGTCCACTTCCAACCCCTGGTACTTGAAGTCTAAGAGTTATTGTAGTGCGCTTGTGGGGATGGTGCAAGGCTGAAACCTTATTCCTCTACTTGAGAGAGAACTGAGACGGGGAGTGAGTGTCATCTGCGTATTACAAAGACCCAGCTTATTAGCATCAGAGACACAACACAGACAAAGATCAGCTGCGTAGTGAAAGCATCAAGTCTGGCCAGTTGGCACTCAACCGCCCGATCACTTCTCTTCTTGTGCTTTCTAAAATAAGATGCCTTAAACCCTTTTCTACATCAACCTGGTTTGTTTATAATAGGCTTTTTTGTGACATTTAACAAATATAAACTACTAGTTCATGTGGTTGTCTCCACGTGTTACGCGCGAGACCGACCGGCGTCTACGGGTATGAGGAGTAAAGGCTCACCAGATCCACGCCACATCTCAGCCAGGTGACATTCTGTCTCTCCGGGCTCCTTACACAGCTCCACCACATCCCGGCACAGCGTCTCCGGGGTAACGGGCACCTCTGTAAAATGCTGGTCATTGTTACTGAGGTACACAGTCAGGAACATCTGTAACACAGAGAGAAAATGAAAACAAGAAATGAGCACAAGGATACCATCTAACGCCATAATGAAATACTGTAAAATTAACTGTTCAAATAAAGACGTGAAGATTATAGCTGATTTAGGACAGCAATGCCGAACTGAGGCCTACGTCTCATGACAAAAAAGGAACCCACGAATCAAAAGACAGATTGTAGGACCCCTGACACCCAAAAGCCATCAGATAATTCTTATAAGGTCTTCCTCTTGCCTCCGCGGCCTCTGCCCACATTAAAACCAAAGTCCAGATCCTAGGATTGTTTCCTACTCAGTCTGTCCTTAAGCAGTGTCAGTGGTTACCTCCACCTTAAAGAAATTACACAATGCTGCCTGTTTGCAAACAGATGGTTGAATTAGAAATTGTCAAATTTTGCTGAGTGAGACATTTGCTTCAAACCTGTAAGCTTTGGAGCCATCTTGAATGACTGCATGGGAACTAATGTTATTTGATAGGCTACCAAAAAGTATGTCAGCTAAATCCCCATTGGATTTCAAACACAGCGGATTAATTTTATTTTAAATCACTTGATAAAATAAAGCCCATCCCCATTGGCGTGTTCATGATCCTATATTTGACCCCCAATGCTGAAGGCACACTGTAGTCAATAAAGACAGGTATTTAGAAAACTTTGAGCCCATCTGGGTGTATTATTTCCACTATAATCTGCATATCAAACTGGAATACCGATGGGAATTAAACTGTAATAATATAACATTTCAAGTTGCCAGGATAAACAATCTTTACTAAACAACTTGCGCATCTGTGTCATCCCTGCACACGGATGACCGATGCAGTATGCATTTCACTTTACCACAGTGATGAGCAATCAGGCCACCCATGCCTGGGAGGGATACACTGGGTCACCCAGGCAGTGTACAGAGGAGATGCAGCCACCCCAGGAACAACAAGGGCCAGCTACAGTACAGGCGGAGAACTGCTCCACAGACATCCCTGCATCTCAATGGTCTAAATCTTGTTTAGTCCTGTCCTTGTGTCACACAATACAAACACATCAGAAAACTTGGAATACATTTCCAAACTGCATTGACTACAGGCTAATATGTTAACCTACCATGAAACCGGCCAAACTAGGTAGATAGACTTCAGTGTCTATTTTGACCATGTATTCTCTACTTTCCTTTATTCAAAATCAATCTCACACACAAATAACATCACAAGGATTATGCAAATAATCTAAGTGGCTCAGACCTAATCTAACAAAACCAATATAACTTTGTTATCAACACAGAGCAGTCAAACAAGTAAAAACACTCTGAAAAGGGAACAATACAGATGTGTCTTTTTGTGTAAAGGCAGTCTGAAAGCAACACCAGGAATCATATCCTGTTTTGGAGGCATGATACATTGGTTTGGTCCAACCACAGGACGTCACAACTGACACGACTGAGTTGATTATATAATAGACCAATGACTGTCCATCTGGGTAGAACGGTGAGCTCTAGACCATACTATCACAGCTGTTTATAAAACGTCTTAAAATCAAATTATGAATATAAAATGAAATTAAAAAGACTACAATGGGACTTTAAATATAGATTCCACTTCTCCAGAAGAGCCAGGCAAAGTAATAAAGCCATAGATCCTGCTTGGCTTACAACCGTCGGGTGATGGGGATTGTAAACAACAAGTGCCACACTGGTTCCCACCACGCT
This sequence comes from Esox niger, assembly GCA_016801105.1. Taxonomy (NCBI): domain Eukaryota; kingdom Metazoa; phylum Chordata; class Actinopteri; order Esociformes; family Esocidae; genus Esox; species Esox niger. Next base: position 35,438 of record JACXGJ010001558.1, on the reverse strand, counting down.
CTTTAAAAGACCACCCCAGACAGAGGAAAAGGAATAACAATACAAGAAATCTTTCCCTAACTACCACCTACCATTCGGGGTGCCCCAACCCCCACCCACCCATGTAGTTTCTCTAAAACAATGAGTTGCTATTAGGGTGAACTGAGGCTAGATGCTAAAGCTGATCCTCGATCTTTACCAAACACTGATCCCAGTGTTCCTTAAAGGAAAAGGAAACTGTAACCCATCCTCTCCTTTATTAAACTACTGTCGCACAGGCTGGACAGATAACTCTAGAAGCTTTAGCTTGGCAGAACGGGCTTGCCAGATTTCTTCCACAAGGTTTAAAATAACAGCAACCGAGATAGAAAAGGTTCTTAAGGCCGTTTTGGTGGTAGTGGCGCAACAAATCACGTCAAATAACAACAACGATCACTTTGGCACGTATTATCTGAAGAGTTTTACAGCATTTGATTATTAAATTTGAATATGCTGAAAATTGTGTCTTGGATCCCAGGACAGGAAATGTCACAGGGAAATCACTACAAGCATAGCAGAGGACATCAGCTTTTTCAAGATATGTAGGACATCAAAAAGACCGTGTTAATGTTGAGAGTAAGAGTACGATAGAGACTGATAATAAGAATGTTAGAGAGAGACGATGACATTACTGTGGTAGAGAAGTGGGTTTGTGACAAAGTAAAGCTTTCTGGGGCTCAGCACTGAAGCTAATGATCCGGGACCTGCACTGGGCTCCCCCACCTCTCACAGCCTAGGCCCTTAGCGGTGTCTGCTCTGGACTGAAATCCATCCCAGGCAAAATATCCTCTATATAAAATACTTAGTGTGCGCGACAGGGGAGGCATGCGAACACAGAGTGAGGCTGTTAGAAAGAAGGTGAATAGGAAAAATGAATACAGTACAGTATGGCCAGTATATTGATCATATGGTGTAATGGGATTTATCTTCAGGAAAACAACATTCTACAACATTCACTCTTCGAAAATGTCAACATAGGCTATAATGAGCAAATGCTAGAGGAAGCGAGACAAAAGGTGCAGTAAAATGTTACAAAGACTTATTGGGAAACTACAAAAAAGTACATAAAAAAAAAATGTATCCACACCCCAGCCAGAGAAATAACCACTGCTCAGTAAAATCCAGATGAGTGTATTAAGCAATTACCACGCAGCATATCACTAGCCAAAGGATACTGAACTCCCTCAGAATTAAGCAGTAGACCCGAGCATTGGTCGGATGGTGCTCTATCCACATAGTGCTTTTCAGCCAGTCTCAGTGACTATTATATCAGTGAGAAAAGTCAGTCTCAGTTTTACCTCGCATCTTAATAAATACCCATTTATAAAAAAAACATCTATTGGTTGCGTAATCCACATTTTAGAGATATAAATGAATAATGGATTTTAACAAAACAAAGAACGCCTCATCTTTACAGACCTGCACAGTAAGATATTGGTTTAAAATGCAACAAACTGAATTCAACTATTCACTAGAATGAGCTCAGTCACCTTTAAAATCCCATGGCAGAGCTCCATTCCACACACGCTCAACTACAAGCAATTCTCATTTTATTCATCGGGAGAGCAATACACCTTTGCTAAGCTGTATAACAAAGCACATCAAAAAGATCTAAAGATAAATACAGCAACATAAACCAAAAACTGATCTGATATGTCCACAATGTAATAAAACATAAATCCAATCCATAAAAAAGCACAATAATGTTTTCGCAATATACTAAACCTTAACACACCTAAGAGAGATATATCTTGTTTACATTAACGATACATTTTTCAAGACATATCAAAAGGACACTCGAAATGCTAGATGATTTCGTGTGAAAACGAGACAAATCTATCTAGCATTATATTCAGTCTGGCGTAATGTAAACAACTCCATCAAGTGTAGCAGTGTCAGCAGCATCCCAGAAGATCCACAATGACACGCAGGCCAAGGGTAAACCATGGTCTGAATGAAGATGTGACGCTCTTCGGGGACAGAAAACTGCTCACATCAGCAATCAGGAGCAATGACTACTGAATACATGGCATGGTATACCACCTCTGAAAGTCAGCGTTTCATTTCGGCATCATTGAACCACAAAATGGCAGATTCAACCAATGGCCTGGGAGAATGTCCGAGCTACCAGTCACCTAATATCGTATTGTGACTAAACAGGTATGGGTCCATCTGATCAAAGACAGGGGTAGCAGAACAACATACAGCTACTAGAGCATGCTGACACAGCCCTACAGGCATCTAGCCAAGTACACATCACCAAAACACAGGATGCACTAACACACGTTATAATGTAAAACAACTCGTGAAAGGTGAGGGTAGCCTAACCTGATTCAAGACTTTTTGATATAATTACCAAAGCCGGAGAGTCCATTTTGAGCTCTGACGCAGGCCTGCACACACCTCCCTACACTTTAGGGGTCAAAAGAATGTTATTCTGCAGTAGTCCAAACTCAATTTCTCTTATTGAGTTATGAACTGCCCCCATGTCAGTTTTCATTATCAGATCAGTATGACCGGACAGGAGGTGAGGTAATACAGTTAAAGGACTTCAATGTCAAACTGGCAAATTAAAGGCATTCTTAGAGAGCAAATGTCAATACTACTGGAAGTACATAGCCAAGAGTAACCTGTGGTTTGTTGCATGGCCACATACACACTCGCTCTGTCCATTATAGATATTGATACAGTAAGTATTTGAACTAACTTAGTGTTTTGAGCCTCGCTCACCAACACGGTCAAGACAGGCTGCATCGGTGTGCGTTTCTGTTTATCCTTCAGTCTGGACTCCAGCCAGACTCCATTCCAGAATACTCCACTGGCCTAGATTATTATATTAAACGGTGAAAGCAATAGCCTGCGGTACAAAACCCTGCTGCAACATTTCAACAACTTGTGCTGCATCTGCAGGAGGCTACATCACTCCCTATTGGATTCAGCAGAATCTCCCAATGCCGTCCACTGCACCATGTTTCACGGTTAACTCCTCCTTCCCTGGTGTCATTCACTCTCTCACTGTGATGAGCCCCAACTAGGAACTTCCTATTACAGATTTAAAAAAATGGGAACCACAGTAAACAGAATGGGCCAACATCTAATAGGAATTGGCTTTTTTCCAATTTCCAACCACAATCCTATTAGCACATTTTTGCATCATTTAGGTGCAATTTGAGATGAGCAAGATAAAGAAAAGAGCTCATTGGCAGAGGAAAGTGACTGAAAGACAGCTACAAACAGGTGTAGGCCTAACTCCTGGTACATCATCTGAACACCAGGGGCTGCAACAATGGGATACTCCGGCCTCTCATCTCCATGGGGACTAGGACTACTGACCTGGACATTATATTCCCAATATCCTCACTGAGAAAGTTGCTCAAACTCCGGTCAGCCCATTTCTGCTCCCTGAGTGCGACATTCCTGTAGGTTTTCTACATTCTTAACCTAGCACACCAGGATGTACAAACCTACAGTAAGGCCTCTCTCCAGGAAGAGGGTTGGCAAGCCCTGACCTACACTAAACACCTCTATCGTAATTCTCAACCTGAACTGGATTTTAGCGTAGGTAATTCGACACCAGGTCAGGCGATTCTACGGTACTGTGCCTTTCCTATGAAGGGTCCGTTTCAGTAGGCACCCATCTCAGCTTTCATTAAGCTACGGTCGGGATAAAACACATTCAAAACATTTATACAGGCCACATTAACGGAGGCCATATAATGGAGTATTCCGCTGTACAATCAGAGACTCACCCATAAAGATATGCATATCAGCATGGAACACGCACTCTCTGCTTATGGCATCAGTCCAGCACTACCACTAACAGGCCTATTTTATGAGGAATTGTTCTCCAATGAATTGTTCTCCGTTGCCTGTGAGTTTGACCACACACATTTCACACACGATTTTTCACTGGCCCGATGAAGACTTGATCTTTCAGCGCATAATTGTAATGAGTTCAAGACATTCACATGGTAACCTCATCCGGTACACATCTGGTGGACACCGTGAAGACACAGCGTATGCAAATTCCCACTGAAGGCGAATGCATTCAAACTGACCACATGGTGGCACAAGCGGGCACACAAAATATTCTCGCAAACCCACGCAATTTCTCAGAAACTACAGGCATGATGGGTAAACATGGGTGAATGATTGTTTTGAGACGGAGAGTGCAAGCATTTTCCTAATTAAACAAATTGGACCAGCTGGATACGGCTTTGTATGTTTCCTGTTGGGTTGTTATTAATAGCAATGTTTTTACACTACTAGCCTTCCGTGTAAACTGGGTAAGAAGGGTTGCATGCTTTTCGAAATTAATATAAATGTAAGTCACTTTCTGTATCTAAACAGCTTGTGTAAATGGCCAATCAGTTAACATCGTGGTCAGCGTTTGTAGCATTTTTATCGGTTCCATCTTTTCTTAAAGCCAATGTTTCTGTTGCTGAGAATAGGCCACAGGGTATGTGGGGTGATGATAAAACCTTCGTGTTCATAGATTTGCTGGTTCGAGGCCCGCATGGGTGGTCAGAGAGAATCCATTACACTAGCATACATCAAATAAATCTGCTTTGCCAGGCCATAAACACGTTCCATCTCTCCCTTCTATTAACTGATTAACAAGCTTTCTAACCCACATGGGTCATGAAAATATGAATGAGGGATTATTATAGACTACTGGTTTCCTATTTTATCTCAAGTAATCCTCTGAAAACAGAAACATGCGATTTTGTTCGACTCAACGCCCTACAAACATCCAGTATAAAAAACAAAACTTCATTCACCTCACATTAAACACCACAGACCAATTATGTCCAGGGGAAACTACTGACAGCAAGCTAACTCAGTCAGTCCTTTAAGTAGCGTAGTTGGTGCACATTTTATTTTGGTATTTGGACTGCATGTGATGACTGCCTCTGGTGAGAATAGAATAAACCAATTAGTGCGTTATGGTGCACATTTAGCACTGGTGTTAAGTGGATGACTCACTGGTGGTTGGCAATCATTCCCAGCAGAAGTCTGTGTACACAATGTACTGAGTGGATCTCCCTCACGTCACACCAAACCAACCTCCATTTGACTGTTGTGAATGGATGAAGTTGCCCTCCCAGTGTCAACACAAAGGCAGTTTGCAGTCACACTGCAACACACTAAAGAAATCCACTACCGTTTCTATTGACACAAAGCAATGCTGGGCTGTCCACAACATTAATCATTTTCCCACCATTCAGTTGCCAAGAACAAATCTAGTGTGGTTGCAGTTTATAAAAAAAACAATAATGTTTAGGATAACAATGTGCAACTCATTGCAGTTATGGAACAAACATACAGGTTCACCTGACATAATTGACATTATAATACCCTCTTAAAATGAACATGAACAGTTGGGCTGTTAAAGAAGGATAGGACTAAAGGCAAACCAGAGTTTCACCAAATTACCCTCCAGGATTATTAAAGGTTAGGGTTAATCAAATCACACCAACCGCTATAAACCAACCCCTGCAAAGAATACATGAGGGCTGACAACACCTTGTACCCATCATCTCAAGACCAACCTGATAATATTGGCAAGCTGTATGCAGAGTTTGTTTGGACAGCTAATAAGGACATATCAGAGCAAAACCATTGCACAGCTGGTCTTCAATCACAGTCGACCAATTCAAGGGAGAGCATCTCTTATCATACAGACAGGACACACACAATGTCCTCTCCCACACCATGTCGGTCCCGGGGCCCATTGTCTTCAGTAAACAGAGATCCCTGTTTATAGCCCTCCCCCACCTCAGTCGGCCATGAGGCTGCTAGGGTGGACTGACCACAGAGCACTGTAAAGCACTGGTCCAGGAGATATTGTACAAGCGATGACAATACTTCACCTCATGGGTCAATGTAGAGTTATTGCTGACGTTTTGGCTGATGGAGCCGATAAGAGAACGGACAGATGTTAAAGGGCACTAACCACGCACCAACATTTTGAAATGACCACACTAGCACGTTGCTTGACCGTTAATAAGGTGGAGGGTGTACTGTGGAATGTATACTTTGGTTTTTACCAGACATAAATGAAACTCATACCGGTCAAAAACATCTACCTTTGACATTTTTGTCAATAAAACATCCTTCCAGGTGTGTTTTAGCCAAAATGATTTCACATTCTTAGCAGTGCGGGTCCAGTTGTCTGGCAACACCAAACACAACATTACACAGTACAGACCCAATATTAATGGTCAAGTGTGGTACTAGTAATGTGAGGTTTGGTGGGTGCTTCGCTGCCTCCGGACCTCGTCCACTTCACATGAACTGAAGGAACCATGAATATTAGCTCTGTATCACAATTCTACAGAAGTTGAATCGAACAAAGTTAAGCAATATCTAGCAGACTGGGGTCCTCCTGAGATCTTGGCTTCCAGACAAAATGATTAATTCGCTCACCTAGATAGGTTACTGGAATTTGTTACATACACAAATCCATGCTCTCTTACATAGGCAATTTAGGTATGCGCAAATGAGGGCAGAGTTACACGGTGTACATCTTATGTTCCCAGTAACATTTAACTTCAGGGCATTGACATCCACTTTAGTGGAAATGAGGAAAACCCTCCCAAAAGAAGCATTCCTCTAGTAAGTGGTCCTGGCAAGCCCTGGGGGGCGAGTCAAACGTAAACCAAAGAATTTTCTCTTCAATGTTTACCGGCTGGTGCTATGCAGAATCTACACTGACTTGTCAAAGGCAAGTTTGGACTTTGCACCATAACCCTTAGGTAGTTAACCCGGTATCAGTTGGGCACAGCAGCCAGGCATTTTTCAAAATATCCCCATCCCAGTCAGAATTTCAAGTATTTTTTCTGCCCTGCCTCACATCGCTGTCTCAATTCCTTTTCATGTCTGTCTCTCTTTAATTCAATGAACTGCTGAGAGATGGAACTCAGCACTGCAGCAAAAGGAATAGACCTCTCCATATTGGCAGAGATCCAGGTCTCAAGCTTAGCTAACTGGTGTTAGTTTGAGAAAATAGCTGTTTTGTTCAAGTAAGAGAAATAACATACCTAACCATTCAAATTGACTGAAAATAAACTGATTGAAGTACATAATAATCTTAGGAAACATAGATAGCAGCATTGGCGCAATGTAGTTCCAGATCTTGTATGGATACAGTTAGTTTTAAAATAACCAAATGTAAGTTTGCAAAACACCCAAGTGTCATTATTTTTCTTATATTGAACGTGCTCAAAACAATGACTCAACCTAATCAGAATAACAATTTGCGTCTAAAGATTTTGTTTAATCGAAAAAGTACTTGTCAAAGAATCAAGTGAGAATGTAATTAACGTGCACGTTGGATCACGATTAGGCGAATGTAAGTCCTCGGGTTATTCAAAGCAAACAATAACAATATTTTCCCTGTATGTTTTTTTTTTACCCTGAATGAAGATTTTAACCTCAAGGGCTTTACTAATTGCATACTCGCCGTTTTAAATGAACGAGCTTTTCTGGAAATATGTTGCATTTCTTCAGTTTCGGTCATGAGTCAACGTTAGGTTGCATCATCCCTAATGAAAGTGAGCATTATAAGGAAAACGTTGTAAATTGTAATGCCTGGGGAACGATATTTGACTCGTCGTTACTAGATGAAACACATTTATTAGAAGTGAGTATCGTAACAAAGTAACCAGCCTGTAGATAATTCCTGAGCTTCTGAAAATGTTGCGTAGGCCAGTCTGTTACAATGCTGCTGTAGCCTACCAAACCCAAGACATACAATAAGCTTGTAATAATACATTAAAAACTTTTCGCAATAATTTATAAGAATACATCCTCACCGGCATCATTTTAGCCTCGTACCGCATTTAACCAACTGAGAAATGCCTTTGACTGTAGTTTCTAGGAAAGCTGAAGGTGTTGCAACCCGATTCTTTTTTTTATTTCCGATGTGATGATCCTGTCCTGTAGGTTGTCCAATAAACGAGTCGATTAATTGTCTCTTATTGTCGTAACTCCAGGCTGAAAAATATGCAAAAGACAGTATGTCGTCTGATCAGTTTTGAATCCTCATATGCCGTAGACCTGTTGCAACAAAATTCTAGGCCTTCTTGAAAGGAAAGTTTTCCGTGCCGATTACATTGCTTGGAAGTTGTTAGTCGCAGTTGGAAACGCGTTGCGTTCAGAACTGAATTTAACTATTGCCTGGCCATTACCGAACCGGAGCGAGTAACATGCGTAAGACTAATTGTTAAGAATTTGATATATTTTCGCTAGTTTCTAGGGGACGTGAGTACATATCCTTCCCTGAAACACCGCTGACAGCGTATTTCGATGGCGTGCTTACAGCCCATCCCAGAATGACGTAGTAGAAGGAAACTCATCCCATTGGAATTTAAGCTCCGCCTCATTTTGGGCAATATGAGGGAATTTTATTAAATCAAATCCGGTTGCACTGGTCCATGTCCTATCTATTGCCCGTAGGGTGAAGGAAAGGAAAGGGCACTTTTCAGTGAGGGAGTTCTTGCACACACCGTTTATAAGCACGGCCGCTTTAAACCGATCACTGTGATGTGACTGAGAAAAAAACAGCTAGACAGGGCTGACATGAAATAGTAATCAGCGCAAAACTGTTTTGGTGTCAACAATCATGACATGTTTTAGGTCCCAGACATGGGAAACTGCCCTTTAATGATTTAGTGACACATTTGACTGCTTAAAATATTGTTTACCCAATAACATTGTTTACGTAGCATATTCAACAAATTATTTTACGCTTACTGACAAAAGAAACACAAAGATTGGGATATATCCTCTGGTCTGCAATTGCCTCCAAAAAATCCTGTTACAACCTTAAAGACTCACTGGATCACTCTCTCTACTGAGACCACAGCTGCTGTGTCCGGATAAAAAATGACGAGTCTTTGAGTGCGCATGTTCTCACAATGGCATCACATTAAATATAGTAGCTTACCTTTTATTATTAACAACGTCATATACACAACCTATTCATTCATGTTAGAGAAAATATTGCTATGGCTATGGTTGGCATAGTCTGTCAGTTTTTAACAAATCTACGTTTAAAAAGTTTGAAGCACGTAACTCATCTGTTAATGCTACCTACGGCTACTGGTAAAATTCACGTCCTGTTGGAGAACAATTGTATAGCATTGTTGTAGCGACCAATGCATGGTAACATATTTGTATGTATCACACATTAATTGGAATAGCAATTAAATATAAAATATATTAATAATATAAAACGGGGTTAACTTGTTTTATGTCTTTCAGCGAGTCAAATATTTACTGGTACTAGGTGTAAGGAATCTCGCCTTTACATAACAATCACTGTAAATCTTTTTCACAGCCATGGAGTTGAGTTTTAAATCCTTATGGTTCAACCCCTATGGTTGGATTACCAACTGACCTGTCTGGTTTTCAGCTCGAAAGTTAGCTAGAGACAGACTTACAGAATTACTCTAAAAATTATGGAAGCATGTTATGTGCAATTATACAGCCGAATGCATAATCGATTACTACTGAATAGCATTACCTATCTATTTGAAGTGTGGAGTGGGTATTTACAAAACGTGCCCACTGTATTTGAGATTGCAATTAATAAATTCACAGAAACAAATAAAACGTATTAATTTTTGTGTAGGGGAATATTTGAATGGTAAAGAGAGACATCTAGTGGCAACATAAATACAACACGTACAATAGTTCAAAAGTAAAACACGCTGCATTGGAACAATTAGTCATCTTTATTCATTGTCTTCTATGTTTAATACACTACACATGCGTGTGTGCGTACCCCTGTGCATATATATGATGTGACCACATGCATAGCTGTGCCTGTCTTAGGTGCTCCCAGTTTCAAAGGTGGGATCTTACCTGTCTTGAGTAAGCACTGTATAGTCTGTATAATCAAATTCCTCATATGTGTACACATACCTGGCGAATAAAGCTGATTCTGATGTCTTTATTGTTTGTTATGATTTTTGTCGACATGTTGCCTGTTGTAACACATTCCAATCAAAAGTAACTCATCATATGGCAATTGTTTTACCTCATAGACTTCAGATCATTCTACTCCATTTTTTTACTTGGAATATTAATGTCTTGAATCCCAATATGTAGGGAAAAAGTTCCTCACCTACACTACAGGTGCATCTAAAAAAATGTGAATATCCTGGAAAAGTATTTTTCCCATTACTCAAATAAAAGAGACAACATAAAGTGAAGCATTACAAGCCTTGTTGTTTCAGCCTTGATGATTAGGGCTTACAGCTCAGTTATTAAAAATGTCTTCACAGGGAAATTGTACGTTCCCTCAAAACTTGCGACATCTGTGGCATTATGCTATGTGATGGAACGGCACATTTTATGAGTGGCCTTTTATTGTAGCCAACCTAAGGCACACCTGTGCAATACTAATGCTGTCTGATTAGCATCTTGATATGCCACACCTGTGAGGTGGATGGATTATCTCGGCAAAGTAGAAGTACTCATTAACGCAGATTTGTGAACAATATTTGAGAGAAATAGGCCTTTTGGGTACATAGAGAACGTCTTAGATTGTTGAGTTCAGCTCATGATAAATGGGGGCAAAAACAAAAGTATTGCGTTTATAATTTTGTTCAGCGTAGTAAGGTTCTATCGCTATCTAGAGCCATTTCAGACTAAGACCAAAATACCATTTCAGACTAAGACCAAAATAAAGTTATTGGGAACTGTGACAGAATTAATACAAAATAAATTACACTGTTTTTATGGAGAAGATTAAAATCTGGTTTAGATTAGACTTCCAATTTTTCTTATTTGAAGAATCAGTCAAAGAATAATGTGCTGCCTTGGTTAATGTATTTGTTTCAGACTATACGGATAGATGTCTTGAGGGTGATTTAGCCACGTCTTGCCCCCAGCCTACTCCCGCCGGTGGATGGGTTACAGATGAGAAATTTGTTGGTAACTTATGTTATTTGTACGTGCACCGACGCAAAAAACACATTCGAATAAAAGTGTAGGTAGTAGCCAAAGACGTTTAAGCTGTATCTAGACATTTCCTTGTCTGTTCCATCCCGCTCCATAATACCAGTGCCCCCTATAGGTAAAATATTTTATTGCTTGGCTGTGGAAGTGCCACGGTGTCCAACACAAGAGGTTAGCGAATTTATGGTGATTGTTAGCGATCCTAAAAAGCTTTTGTCAACCGACGGTGCGTTTTCTTGTTTGTATACATTTTCCTTCAAGGGTCAGAAGGCCTGTATGAAACCTCCAATCTGGATCGCGGCGGCAACAACAGAAAGAAGATAGAGGAATTCTCTAGGTCTTCTCGTGAAAAACTGGTCCAATCGAAGAACAAAATGTTCTCAAAATTTACATCGATTCTACAGCACGCAGTCGAGGCGGTGAGTTTCTTTCTGTGAGAATCATTTTCTAATACCTCTGGAAGAATGATTCAATCGAGGTCGGGGACGATTGGGCCCAGCTGGACGTTGAATTTAAATTAGCTAGGTAGCCACTTAGCTATTTATCCAAGTAACGTTTGGTGGGCTATGATAGCATTTATTATGCTAGCTAAGTTTGCCAGATGTGGATCTAACGTTGTCAACAACACCACACTGGACAGAGGTGTCTAACAACGCCTGGTTAGTTTACGCGAGCTAACGAAATTTAGCCTGGTGTCTGGGTTTGGTTAGAATGCGTTATTAGAGTTATTGCTGTAGTTCCCTATGTAAATGTGTTCGCTGAACATTATATGCATATTTAGTGTTACATCCCTTTAAATATGAGTAATAAGTGATTAGGTTTCTTAGGTACTGTTACTGCTGTAATAATGCTAGCTAAACTAGCTGACGGCTTGCTGTAGCTAACTTGTTCAGTAGTGTTAGTTTGGGTTGCATGTTGTTTATGCATATGTCATGTTCAGTAAATACAGTACTTGATTTAGTTAGACGGCTAGATTGTCCCGCTCGCTATTGAAGTGAGGCATATAGAGTTAATTTAGAGTTCCGTAGTAGGTAAATGTTCGCTTGCTGTTACTTAGCCGGCAGCTAACCTGATTTATGCCTAGGGTCGGGTAACGAAAGTTTGCTACTACTGACCTAGCTAGCTAACTAATTGGCTAAAGATACCAATAGAGCTTGCTACTGTTTACGTTTCTGCAATATTATACCACTACTAGTACAGTGGTCCGTTCTAGTCTGATAACTATATAATACGAGAGAGGCAAATTATTTGTTACGATGTAGAACAGTAACTAGCCAACGTTGGTTTATGCAGTAGAACAGTTGGCTGGTTGAAATTGAAATATTAGCAGGCTTGTTAACTTGCACAACTCTATCTTGCTAACGTAGGCCATTAACGGTTACTGACGACGTAATGTTTGTTATGTAGTCTGCTGCTCTGCAAGACAATTTCATCTGATGTCAAACTAGGGGGTTCAAGTTCACGTGGATTTGTACACGGTGTTTATGAGATGACTTGACGCCTCGACGTTGCGCAAACAAGATTGGGGGCACACATTATTTATAGTACGGTTTTCACGAGGTTGCAGGACATTATATTATGGCCGGTTGCTTTGAGGTATAGGCATTGTTCATGTCCAATTTTCGGAATGAGATTTGCAACTTGCCAGGACAACCGTGTTGTTTTATTCCTACTGAATCTTGGTATTGTAGGTATTGCATATGGAAATGATCGAATAATATAACGTATTAATGCCTACACCGCTTAGTTCAACTACATTACATTATTTTACACAGTTTTTCCAAACAACTTAAATCTAGACAAATACTACCCTCAAAACATGTTAGAAATGACAGTTTTCATATTGTGTGTTGTCAGGGCTTGCTGTCACAGCTCCCTTGTGATTCTGATTAAATATCTTTGTTTCAGCTTGCACCATCGCTGCCTTTGCAGGAAGACTTTGTTTATCACTGGAAAGCCATCACCCATTACTACATAGAAACATCAGGTAACAAGACGTGTAAATGTTATCAGTCATGCACTACTACCCATACCAACAATGTGATTCTAGGGCAATGGTTGTTGGTTCATTTCTTTGTGGTCAGATGATAAAGCCCCCGTGACGGACACAAACATCCCGTCCCACCTGGAGCAGATGCTGGACATCCTGACGCAGGAGGAGGTGGAGAGAGAGTCTGGAGAGACTGGGCCCTGCATGGAGTACCTCCTGCACCACAAAATCCTAGAGACCTTGTATACCCTCGGCAAGGCAGATGTAAGGGAAACAGCAACCGCTTCAGTACACATGTAATGTGTATAGTCTGTCTAGATGCAGGGATGTGGAGAATTCTGAGAGCTATTTAGTTAACACTTTGGGGATGTCTTGATGTGGTGAGCAAAGTCTTGTTAATCCATGTGGGACAGATGGCTGGTTGCTGAGGGTCACACTGCAGGGAAAGAAATTGTTCAGGTGGTGAAATTATCTTGGTCTTAACCAACCTGTATTGCTGGCAAATAATCTTTGGTAGAGTGCATGGGCTTTGGCAGTTGTCTTATCAAGATCCTTGTCTTGTTTGAAAAGTTCTGGGAAGTGTGCTGAGTGGTCTTAAATGGTGTCTCCCTCAGTGTCCTCCAGGAATGAAACAGCAAGTCTTGGCTTTCTACACTAAGCTGTTAGGACGCATTCGCCAGCCTCTTCTGCCCCACATCAATGTTCATAGACCTGTACAGGTGAGGTCTGAGATTCTCATGTAACATGAAGGCATGCAATTTTGCCATCTTTTATCTAGTGTCTTAAACATGCAATTATGTATCTGCCTTGCTCAAGGACAGAATAGTTTTTTACCCAGATGGCTCTTGTATTCAAAATCTTTCGGTTTCTGAAGTAACGCTTCTCCCCGGTTGACTCTTTAGAAACTCATCCATCTGTGTGGGGAGATCCTTGCTGCTCCCACGGAGAATGAGGAGATCCAGTTCCTCTGCATTGTCTGCGCCAAACTGAAGCAGGACCCCTACCTTGTCAACTTCTTTCTGGAGGTACGAATGGTGTCCACTAGAGGTCACCGCACCAGAGACAGTCAGTTATGTTGATAAGCTGCATTGAAGATACTCTGAAAATGGAGGGAAACCGTTAATTAGGTACAACTTCTACATAATAAATAGAATAAAATGTTTTTTTGCATTTCGCTCCAGTGACTAAAGAGCTTTCTGTAAAGGAAGCTTAAGTGAAATCTGAGCATGACGCCCCCCCACTGTGAACCCTATACTAATTATTATTTTTGTATCTCTTGGTGCACAGAATAAGGTGAAGAGGGCTGACCCGAAGAGTGCCGAAGCTGAAGGGATGAGGGCTGACTGCGCTTCTCCAGACACTGGTCAGCCCCAGGCAGGAGGACCGGATGCAGAATCACCTGAGCCCAAGGCCGCCGCCCCCGTCCAGTCTAACCACGTCAACAACTACAACATTGTCACGTCTCTCCTTAACCTCACCAAGAGCCCGGTCAGTTACTGCTCATTTCACGCATCCGGAACCAGGTTTCGAGGTGGTCTGTCGTGTTGTTGGGGAATGCTAATGTTTTCATACCGGTTCCTCGATGGAAGCTGACTGTCAACTAGGAGTGTGCTGATCTCTGCATATTCGAATCCCAAACCATATCCGTCTTCTAACACGCCGTACTCCTAACCAGATGTACTGGTGATAGGAAAACACAGAAGTGCACTTAGAGGCCAGTAAATCCTATACCGGTTCCCTGTGTTGTTGTACCGTCACTGAGTGCTAATCAGGGATTCTGATGTTCCTTCATCCCTCAAACATTTGTCAGAGTTTAAAACCAATTCCGTCAGCTCAGATGACGAATCCGTGTGACTTCTATAGCCCGTAGGTTTAACAAAGCATCCTGATAATGCATGGGTTTCTTCTACTTAGTTGGCCCACAGCACGGATTGGGCCAAATGTAGCCAACGCAACAACGTGTAGTCGGCATTTACTTTTAGATGTATTATTTTATTTACTCATAATTTATGAGAATCACCTGGGATTAGTTATGTGTTCAAGCTTTGCCTTAATTAATGTACATAAGAAATATAAAGAGTCTGTAAACACCCACTCCAATAGATAAAGAAACCATGTTGTGGTCAAATAAGGATAATGAGATCATCATCACCATACTCGTATCCCGCGAAGTAGGCGTATCCGTAGCGATTGTCTTCTAGAATGCAATTGTCTTGCTGTTGCAATTGTAGTGTTGTACCCGCATAGCCACGCAGGACCCTGCTTGTCCTGCAATTTACTGCGTTCAAATGTTTCCTTTATTTTGTCCGCTAACTGTTTATTCAGGCTTCATGTCTGTTTCATCCCTCAGGATGGCAGAATAGTTGTGAAGGCGTGCGAGGGCCTCATGCTGCTGGTCAGTCTGCCTGAGCCGGCCGCAGCCAAGTGTCTGACCGAGAACACGGATCTCTGTGTGCTCCTGACGGACCGACTGTCAGCCTTCTACAAGGCCCTGCCCACGTCCATGGATCCAGTGGACATCGAGACCGTGGAGTCGGTCAACTGGGGGTGAGGCCTGGTTGTGCGCTACCTCCGCTCACTGTCGTTCTGAACGGACAGTAATGTGCATCTCATATTGCTCCCTTTTCCCTATATAGGGATATATTCATGTCAAGACTTTGGCCAGGTTGTGATTGCACATGCGAATTGGTTCTCAGTCTGATTACCGTGTGATGCTTTTGTAGCCATAGTGCCATAATCTGCTATGGATTTTATCATTGCTTAAGTTAGCAGAACATTGAATGTATCGACTAACAAAAAACTGTTGAGATTTGCTAGTTACAGCTTATTCGGACAAATCCTCTTTTCACAACCATTTTCTCATGAGAAACTATTTAAGGATCTTGTGCAATTTAAGATAAGTCTTTGGTTTCCAATACTGCTGGGCTTTAAAAAGAATTATTGTGCATTTAATATTGTCTGGGTTTAAGTATGTTAGTCCTAGCGTCTAAGGTTAGAATGTACATTGTAATTTATCTGCAAAGCAACAGTGGCCTAACTGGGTCAGAACATATTCTTAGTTAAGATAATATGGGAACATTTAAATGCTCCTCTGCAAATTACAGTATTTAATATGATGTTTTGTTGGGCTAAAGCTCACTTATACACACATACACTTCTCAATGTGACTTGTGGTTGAATTAAGGATACTATTCAAAAACGAAGTTTTACATTTCCATGGAGACACTTTGTTATTTCTTATATTTTTTGTTTGTAGCCTGGATGTTTATAACATGAAAGATGATGCTGCCATCTTCACTGGGAAGCGAGCCCTCATCTCCTTCCTATCTTGGCTTGATTACTGCGACCAGCTCATCAAAGAGGCACAGAAGGTAACTAGCTTTTGACTGCTAAATGCTTTAAATAGTACAGTGGCTTAAATATGTAGTGATTGCTGTAAAAGGCTTCATTACCATTCTTCTAGCAGCAGGATATTATGCTAGCGGTGTGTGTGTGTGTGTGCGTGCGTGCGTGCGTGCGTGCGTGTGTGCGTGCGTGCGTGCGTGCGTGCGTGCGTGCGTGCGTGCGTGCGTGAACAATCTACTCTGTACATTTTATGCTTGTTTGTTTCAATATTGTTCTTAATTTTTTTTTTTTATTGCTGTATACATTACAATGATGGCTTTTATTGTAATAAAGAAAAGTGCTGCCAGCATAATATCCTGCTGCTACAACAACACTAATGAAGACTTGTTTGGCCATCACTATAAATATGTATGTAGTGGATCAAGAGACAGAATAAAATCCATGTGTCTTTCAGACAGCAGCTGCGGTGTTGGCTAAGGCGGTGAGAGAGCGGTTCTTTGTGTCGGTCATGGAACCCCAGCTGATGCAGACGTAAGTCCTCCTCGGAACCATCCGTTTGACTGATTGAGATGTGGGCCGTGTTAAACCCATGTTGCCGTGGTACATGTACACCGGAGGCAGAGGCTTGGACCGCTGGACGGACACTATCTTATTTAGGCTGCTTGAGGCCTCCTGCAGCTTTTAGGCCTCCCTGGGGGCGTTATTGCTCCCTGGGGTTTAAGGATGGGTGTTTTATGAAACCACTTTGTGACAACTGCTGATGTAAAAAGGGCTTCATAAAATACATTTGATTTGATTGATTTATTATTGTTTTTCATATAATTCTGTAACTTTTGTCCTGTGTATAGGTCAGAGGTGGGCATCCTGACCTCCACAGCTCTGCTAAACAGGATCATCCGCCAGGTGACCTCAGACGCCCTGCTGAAAGAGATGGTCTACTTCCTGCTGGGGGAGGAGACAGGACCTGAGGCCCTTGCCACCATTTCCCAGAATCCCCTGCGACACAGGCTCATTGAGCACTGTGACCACCTGTCTGACGAGGTGACCATCTAGGCCCTCGTGCCGAAATAATGTTTTCCAGCCAAGTTAACTTGAGTAAAACATTTTAAAATAATTTATGGATCTCTACCTCTAAAGAACCAGCAGCATGTATGAAGGCTCCCAGGCCCAATATAAAGTATGACCAGTTTAATCCAAATTAATACTGTTAGGTTAATTGTTTAAAAATATTTTTTTACACAGAAGAACAGAAACATGGCATTTCCTCAGTGAGTTTTGTGACATTCCCCATGTAACTCACTATAGTGTATTGACTCCAGGTCATGCTCTGCTCATTACCTCAAACTGTTTTCCACAGATCAGTATCATGACACTGCGTCTGTTCGAACACCTGATCCAGAAGCCTGACCAGCACATTGTCCACAGTCTGGTGCTGCGCAGCCTGGGCGAGAGGAACTACCTAGAAAACAAACCGCAGGAGGACAAGGAGCTCCTGGAGAACGGGCAGCCCCACGACTCCGTGTAAGGGAACCCTGTGCCATGCTGCCAGGGCTCTGGGATCAGAACTATCCATCCCCTCTCAGACATGCTACTTTAGTGGAAATTTAAATCAATAAAATATGTATTCCCTCCTTTGGCCTCAATGTATCACAGATTGTTTTAGTGTATATGGTTGTACTGTATTTGGAACCCTAACTTGGAACCGTGAATAAAAAGGCAATGCACTAAAATAACCTCCCATAAGATTATCATCATAGTAATTAAAGCGTTGCCTTAAAGGAATGTGAAATGTATTTGCATATTAAGGCTATTCCCCTTCTGACTGATTAGATATTATCTGGCCTGACCATCACAAACTGAGTTTTGGTTTAGTTTTAATGTAATCTATTTGTGAGTTCTAATCAGTACACAAACACATAAACATAGTAAGCATTTCTTTTCATTCAATACATACTTAACACATATTACCATTGCTTAAGCTAATGTAGAAGGCTTAAATATAAACGTGTGAGCACAGTTCCAACATCAGGTTGTCAGGGAAAAATGCAAGCTAGGTTAAAGGTGACTAGCTCTGAAACCGAATGTTGCTCTTTTCAGTGGATTCCACTAGTGGTTGCACACCTGGCTGAACTGACACCTGTTGTCTTTTTCAGGGATCTTGAAGAGGACCCTCTGTTTGGTGATGACCTCTCTGCAGACAACAGGTTGTCCAGCCCTAATTGGCTGGGCACCTCCCCTATACAGAGTCCTGACCATGCTAAAACTGATGGGAAGACCGAGGTCCACAAGATTGTTAACAGGTACATAAGAATGTCCCACACAACAACCTCTTCATTTTAGTTTTTTTACAACATTAGTAACTTTTCGTTTCTTGTTCTTCAGTTTCCTGTGTTTGGTGCCTGATGAGGCCAAGTCATCATCTCATGTTGATGGAACTGGTTATGACACTTATCTAAGGGATGCACACAGACAGGTGAGTTTTGTCTAATTTGTCTTTGATCAACCAATTTTAGTTGCCTTACATTGAACCCAACCAAAAGGGACATAACCTGTATTTTCTTTCTATTCACTATGGTTTTGAACAATACTTTCTTTATATATTTTTTTAATATGAATGTTATTTTTTGCACATGCATAACCCAGTTATATCCTGTACATTTAGCTGTCAATGTTTTTTTTTTTGTCTCTAGTAATATCTTGCTTCTACTTATTTACTCATGAATTAAAGGTCTTGGTTTTTTGAATGAGGTTGCAGTATTGTAAACAGTTTGATGCCTCTCACTTTTGGACTGCTAGCTTTGCTTTGATTCAAACTTATGGGACACTTCCCCTGGTTGTAAGGGGAACATGGTGTGTGGACCCAGTGACGCATCCTATCTTATTCCTCTCCTCATCTGTTTCAGTTCCGGGATTACTGTGGGATCTGTCAGAGGTGGGACTGGCGCGGCACCCCCAAGCCCATTGAGAAGTGTCACCTGGACAACCCCTTCTTCGAAGGCCACTTCCTCAAAGTCCTCTTTGACCGGATGGGCCGTATTTTGGATCAGGTGAGTTTGAAGCACAGGATAGATCTCTGCCAGACCGCATTTCAGTAGTACCATTTATAAACAATCCTTCACTGAAAAATGTAAAACCCTTAGCAATCTCTGGCTTTTCAGACAAGAAATGTTCAGACAGTTGAACCAATTTGATTGAGCTCTTGTCCCCTTTAGATTTATTGTGTACCTGAGCTCACTTGTACTCCTCTTCTCGTCCTCCAGCCTTACGATGTGAACCTTCAGGTGACGTCGGTGCTGTCCAAACTGTCTCTGTTACCCCATCCTCACATGCACGAGTATCTTCTGGACCCCTACATCAACCTCGGGCCCGGCTGCCGGTCGCTCTTCTCAGTCATCGTCAGGGTGAGGAGTACACATTTGAATTAATAGGGATTATGGATGGGATGATAAAGGGGCCACGACCAGTTTTTGTCTTCTGAGTACTCGTACCCATTATTTGAAGGCTATATCTTTGAAAAGCTTAGAAATGTCCTGAGCCATGAGAACCAAAAGTATAAGCTTGTTTTACTTCATTTGTGAATTATGTAAAAAGTGGGAACAAAGTTGGCTGTACTTTTTTCATAATGGATGGTCAAACCTGGCATTTATAACTTGTCTGTTAGTGTGGCTTCAATTCTGACTCCTTCCATCCACTTTATTATAACAAAATGTGTATTGCCCTTCGAATAATGAGCTTAGTCTAATTTGTTTAGTAGATGCATGTTTTTTGTAAAACTTTGCAACTTCCATGAAGCAGATGTTTCCCTGTACATTCTCCTGTCAGGTGGTTGGGGACCTCATGTTGAGGATTCAGCGCATCCCAGACTTCACACCCAAACTCCTGCTGGTGAGAAAGAGACTGCTTGGCCTGGAACCAGAGGGCTTGAAGTAAGTACTGCATGAACATTTGCCATGCTTCTGGAAAATGTTTTATGTAATGTCTGGAATTCAGGTAGCAAATACAATCAACTCTTTATAATCAAACCTTTTTCCGGATTGAAAAGGACAGATTCGACACAGTCAAAATATAGAATGCTGTCAGAGCCAAGGCTCTGCTTAGTGCTGTATGTGCTTTAACTGACAGCCATTCTTGCTGCAAATGTTTTGCTTGAGTGAGCAAAATGCTTTAAATGAGCATCTTTTTAATGATGAGATGCCTAAATGCTGCGTTGATGTCATTCAAACCGTGAGTCCAAAAAATGTAGTCTCAGTGGGACATGCAGGTTAATGCAATAGGTTTCTTACAAAAAGTTTCTCTGAATTGCTTTGTGAAAGCCTGCTTTTATACCCAGCTAGTTATGTCAGCAGAAAATAAGCTTTCAAATGCTGCCCTCTTGTCAGTGAGTGTGATTTTATTTTGGGTCATTTTTGACTGGTAGGCCACTATAATGGTGAGGGCGTGGCCTTGCTCTAAATGAAGACTTTTCTAGTCAAAGGGGATTGAAATGCCTGTGTTCAGTCTGAAACCAGTCATTTCAGTCATTCAAGCTATTGTTATTTTTGAGCCTTGTTAAAAAATGATGTCTCTTCACGTAGCATCGACCACATGACCCTGCTGGAGGGGGTGATCGTACTCGAAGAGTTCTGCAAGGAGCTAGCCGCCATCGCGTTTGTCAAGTTCCACGCCGCTGCCTCTTCGTCCCCCTAAACCCCGGCTGCCATGGTCGGACAGGATGGGCCAGGACTGAACCCATGGCGGGGAACTAGTTGGCCATGGAACGGATCAACAATCCCCTGCTAATATCCCACTGGCCAACTTTACATAACATCTGCCCCAAGGACACGTAAGCATATTTCATCGAATGTCTTGGGGTTCCACTACAGAACAATCCCCTCAGTCCTAACCAGAACAATGTCTGGATCCTGGGGGAGGGGCTTCGGACTTGGATGGACGTGGTAGGAGAGCGGACATTCTCTTGATGGTTTGAGGTGGGCAGATACCCCGCGTGTCCCATGTCCCTTCCAGTCTGTCTCTCCTGCCAGCCAGATGGTAGCCACTTACCAGTTTGTCATTGAGAGAAAGGGTTTGTGTGTATTTATTTCAGCTTTTTTTGACTCTGCTATTTTGTATGCCTTAGTGTTGGATTGTAATGCCTTTTCAGATCCATTTTGAGGAGACAGTTTCCTATTGAAACATCAATAATGCTCATTAATACCCATTTTGTGTTAAAATGTGTCAATGTTATTAATGTTAAAATGTATGAAAGATATAAATTAGCCCCCCGTATTTCTTACCAAAATCAGGTAGTTTTTTTTCGATTTGTTTGTAATTGGAAGAAGAAATATATATGCAACTTCTGTTAAAGGAATTGCAAGGTTCCATACTCACACAACTTTTCTTTCAGGTTGCCTTTTAAATTGTTACATAATTGTAACAAGGAAACTTTTTTTTGACTAATTGAATATTGCTCCAGTTATGTGGACTTATGTGAGACAAGGAGCTTGTAATACAAAACCGTCCAATTTGGAGCTGTCCGTGATTATACATAAACCTTTCTGTGGAGAAGTCTTTTTCCAGTGCTTAGGCTGGATAGATTATCCTGTTCATTTTGTGCCTGTGTGTCGTTTTCAACCTCAAACCTCACTTGCAACAGGGTCACATTATCCATCACACTACGCCATGTGGAGTCACATTCTCTTGAATGTGGATACGTGGGGAATCAAATTCTTTGGACTCACTATGTTCAGTTGCATACAGAATACTATCTGATTCTATGATTGTAGGGAGCTATTAGACGTGTCCGTTTTCAAGGAAAGTGACAATTTGGTTTCTTTTTTTGCCAACATGAGTGTTTTCTGTTGATTTACCATTTGTGGTTGTTTCTAAATGTACACTGCTGAATTGTATACTTGTCTTTATCTGTGCTACTGGCTTGGCTGTCTTTTAATGATCTTATGTTGAGCACATTTTATACCTGATATTAATTGTTTATTTATAAAGGGTTATTTTAATTTTATCTGTGAAAGATAAAACGCAGTCCTATTTCATACATCTTTTTTGGTTTAGCTTTCAGTAAATTCTAGGCCTACCAAAACTATTTGTGAACACCGTACAGACATTATACGTCAGCTTCATTCATAAGACACAATTATTTTATGAATGCAAGTTTTGTCATAGAGGTATTGAATTTATCAGCAGTATTGTTTTCCAGTGTGGTCTTTCAGGAGGCAGAGGAAAGGACTGAAATGAATGTGCCCTTAGTGTAAGGGGGAAAAAAACTTGAGTGATGGATTATAGTTTAGTAAATATTGTGGTGTAAAAGATAATGGAAGCAGGACTCTGTACCTTTTGCAGTCTTGTGGGGGAGGACACTTTATTCTTTAGTTTGAATTAAGGAACTACTTGACTTAACCAAGGTTGGTGCTGGGGATGAGTTAATGCGTCAGGTTTGTACCATAGAAGGTGAGCGTTTTATTTTAATGGATGAGTGTGTTAGTCTGCCTGCACTTACTGTAGTAACACGGAATGGATGAGTCTGTAAGTCAAGTGCTGATGTATTCAAGGCTAGCCAGAAACTCTTTAATTCCCCCCCCTCCGCACTGCAGCTGTATGTCTGAAAACAGGATCAGCAAGTTAGCCGGCTTACTTGCTTCAACTTTTTGAAAAACGTCCTGAGGAAGATATTCATGGAATGGACATTTGTTAATTTACCAAGCCAGTATCAAAGGTTATTTGTGTGTTTAAAAGTTACCTGACTATCTTGGGATTCTTGCTTTGCATCATACCTTCTGTCACCTAATTATGCAAATATTTGCATGAACACAGATTTGCACATTGTTTTCATTCTGGTTCATTGTTGTATGTAATACCAATACACAAAAGCTTTTTTTGGTTTTACTTAATTTGTTTTGTAACTTTTGTATTATGAACCAAAAAAGGATTAGGATATACCTTTAAGTAGCGACTTGGAACACCGTGGTTTCTTCTTAATGATCTAACAGCAACTTTTCTAACTTCTCGGTACAGGTGTGGGGGTATATATACATGTACATAGCAATATTGCGGGTGTAAAATGCATGCATATCATTTATAATAAGAAAAAAAGCAGTCACCCTAACCTAGCCAGTTTCTAGGTCTGTGTTGTCTGGCCAACTTCTGTTGCCATTGTCACAATGACTAAAAGTTTGAATAAGACAAACCAATCTGGAAGCAGGCTCTATACCCATCCATCATAAATCATAATTTTTTTAGCAGTCAGCACTTTTCTCAACAAAAAAATAATCACAGGGAATTAGTGTTGCTTACACAAGATAATTGGTTCAACTGTTTGTTTGGGTTTTAACTCAAGTTCACAGGTAAGTATTAGCAGATTCCTTTATTAGGTTTTAGATTTGTGACGTCTACAGGACTTGTATTTCCCTGACTTGGTACAAGATTCTGTAATCTGGTGCCAAGTGTGAGTTTTGTTATAGCAGCTTAGACCAATCACTGTACATCTTAATTAAAAAATGAATTTAATTGATCTCCGTTGCTGCTTAACACTGGGCTTGAAATGTTTTTCCCCCAACACTCGTGGCCAGTATGATTTTCATGATTGGTGCAATCATGCTTTTAAAATGGAACGTCAATTGCATGCTCACTCATTAATGCTTGTGATCAGTGTGTCAAGATGACTAACACTGAAGTGGGTTGTTTTCTGCAGTTTCTCACATTCACTCAGGGACATTGTGTCTTTTGTCATCCATTTCTGCTTTGTGCTTACTCGCTTTCAGTGTGCATACAGGACAACTATTACTACAACTTTCAGTCCAATAAAGACAGCTTTTTACATGTTGGTTGTTATTGCTGAAACAAATGAGCAAATAAGATTATGGACAAAAAGGTTTAATTGTTTTTATTACAAAAGGTATGTACATATTGTTACATTTAAATTCGAAAGTACTAAAACAAAATGCACAAAAATAACCACCTTGTCATGACCGAGTTGACTGCACATTCAATATTCTTAATACCCCATTAAGTTACATTTCTTGTTTATAAAATATTGTAGGGATGTCAATTTCTAACCCTCAGGAGATACTGGCAAACGTTAACCCAAAACCCTTTAGGAATTCTGAAATGCGCCGACATCTCTGGTGATTTCATGAACACTCCACACTGACTTTGTGGTCAGCCTGGTCTCAGGGGTAGATGTTACACAGTAATAATGATGATCTGGAACACTCCATTTTGCATGTTACATGACATTAAGAATCAGCAAGATGTATGATCTTACATTCTTCCAAATGTATATATTACACATTTGAAATAATATTTGGCATTTGTTCCAAACCGAAGTATTACGTCGACCATTTCTTCAGTGCACTCTCCTACTTTCTCTACCACAGAATAGGATAAATGCCCCCAAAACAATGAACATTGTTTTTAAAACGCTGCATTATCTACAAGTATGATCAGATAGAATCCTGGCCTTTGATTACAAATTCACAAAAAACTAAATGAAAGTCAGTCCATACAACCCCCCCAATATTTTTCTCATGATTTAACTGTTGAAACAGTGCAGGGATGGTAAAAATAACACACGTTTTAATCTACAGCAAGGAAAAAAGGCTATTTGAAAGGTTTACAGAAAATACATTTAAATTTCATTTGTGAAAATAAACATGAACAGGAGGCACTGTGGTGTAGAAAGAAAATCGCAGTCTCACTACACCCAATTCACCTTGGTAAACTGGAGGGAATACTAACTGGGTCAGATATGCCCTTATCTTTAAATAAATACTGCAGTGACACTCGATGGACACAAGGGCTTTAATACTTTTTGGGGGTTGACATTAAACCACAATTTCAAAGTACAACCTCACTATTCTTCTTAAAGACAGCAAGGATTATCCTAACAAAATGACTGTTTAAATATTTCAGAGGCAACATTGATGAACCATGATACAAGCAGACCTGGGTTCAAATAACTGCGCTCGAAGGAGTTTGCTTATGGAAAAAAAAAAAAGTCCCAAAAAGGGCAAACGCCACCTAATTAGCGCTCCAGACAGATTTATGAAAATTCAAGTATTTTAACAATTTCAAATGATAGAACCCAGGCGTGGCTCTAAAGACGTTACCTACGCAGTAGAATAACATAATAATAACATAATAACATAAGTGTAAAGCCTATCCTTTTAAGGTGGCGCCAGATTCAGACTATATAGACAACACAAAACCTGTTACTTTAAGTCAAAATAGCTGGATTCAAAAACCAGCATTTCTTTTTACAGTATTGATGAATCACATGTATCCTAGTGTCAAAGTTGGTTCTTTCTCTGGTATGCATATAGTTCAGTGTGGGTTTGATTCTGGCCCATTGCTCTTTTACAAAAACCTATCACTTTCCTGCCAAAAAGAATATCTAAAATTGACTAGTGTAAATAGTGATGTTTTTGTCAATCTGTCCTGCCAAATATAGAGATTAGCCAAATTAATCAAATAAAAGGTTTTGTCAGAATTCAGACTATGTTCCATACAGATTTAGGTTTATTTCAGTCCTGTCCACAGTACCCAAGTAATCATCCATTTGGAACATAGCTGTGTGTACCAATGATAATGGTAACCAGGTGGTACATTTAGTTTCCCTTCAGATATCCTCGTGGTACCATGTCCCGTTATTTGCAGATTCAGGCTATACAGGCAAGCCTTATTTGCCACAGTTGCATCATCTAAATAATGTTTCCTTTCACCTGTGAACACATCCCCCAAACCACCATTTTAATTTAGTCAGACAAGATGCAGCCAGATGAGGAACATTTTGTCTTCAGTCCATGCTAAGTCACCTTGCCTAATGTCTATATAAGACCACTTGATAATAGCAGAAAAATGATTGACAAATTCAGTGTTTAATCCTGTCATTAGGTTACTAGTGACCTGATCACAATTGCCCTGGCTAAATGAAACAGTAGCTTATAGTGACCAGTCCTTCAGAACTGACTGGCAAGGCAAAGAGGTGAATTAGCAAGTGGTCATTGTGGATCACTCTAGAAATACATTTTCACTAGGGAAAATACCTACCCTTTCCCATTATGCCTTTTTTCCATGCCCGTTTCAAGTTTATCTTTACCGATGGGAAAGCTCAGTTTGTGGGTGTTTCAGAATACATTTTCAAAATGGAAAAAAAGTCAACCAATAACCAGCGTCTTTGCTCCAACTTGTCAAGAATAAATTGTCCAAGAATGAACATCCATCTGCATATGTATAAATCATAAATCAACATAATATGTATGTATATTACATTCATTTACATACATAGTGTGTAAATATTCCTTCTATATGCAATATATCTGCATATATATACAAAACGACATAAAAACAACTGCCATTGCACAAACAGGCTAAAAATACAATTTGATTCAATAAAAAAACAAAAACAATTCTGTACATTTCCAAATCATCTTTAAACCTCATGTCCTCCACTACCCCGCCCGTTTAGAAATCCCACATTTGCACACATACACACGTATGTCCGTGCACAAATACACACACAAACATTCAGACAAGTGACTGTCTCTTTGGCTGACGTGGAGCTGCGGAACCTGCGTCATGCGCAGCCGGCAATTACAGATCCTAAAAATGTATAGCAAACGAGAAAAAAACACCACCCTATAGAAAAAGGGGCTCCAAAAGGAGGATGTAGTGAATACGTCAATTCCTTCCTATGTTTAGTGAATGAATGCATACATATTTTCAAACATCTACTCACGTACGAGACGACTCACGGGACAGGCCGTGGGTGTGGCCGTGGGTGTGTGTGCGTTGCACATACGCACAGTGTCGTACTGTGAAGCGCAAGACACGAGGTCTGAAATGAAACGCCGTGGCAAGGCAGCAATAAATACATGTCAGTCCGTCCGGCCAAATTCCCTGGGCCTCAGCACGTCCGTGTCCCAGTCTGTCAGTTGGTCTTCGTGTTCTGTGCAGAGTCCATGTTGACCACCTGCAGCTCCGTGAGGTTACTGCTGCTGCCGCTCGACTGCTGACCAATCACCATCTGCAACACAATGAAGCACGTCAGCATGCGGGACTCTTGACCAATGGAAGACTGTGAGTGACAGAACAGAAATTTCTCTGCTCGGCTGAATGCTCCACTTTGCCTTATAAGGGATAGTTTGGGTTCCCCGCCGTCCCAACCCCGCCCCCTCCCAAGTATGATGAACTCGTGTTTACTATACGGTCTCAGTTTGAAGTAGTATACAGTGCTCTCCTCAGGGAACCCCAGCCAATAATGAATCAGGAAAGCCTGTTCAAGGCTACAACAACATGCTGAAACATCTAGTGATCGCGGGAAGTTTGATGAAGAACCATCATTGTGAAGGAAGCAGCTGCCTAGCGCAAGCCTGACTGGAAGCCTGTGGAAACTGCTAGCACGCTTATTGTTCATCTTTAGTCTACAGACAATGTATCCTTCCTAAAGTAAAGGTGAGGATCAATTCTATTTCAACACCACAACATTCAGAGTAAAACTAATTCATTTCTGCACTGAAGATGATTTTAGCATACTTCCTGAATTGAATAGAACTTTAATGGTATTGATCCCAAGCCTAATGTTTAGGAACATCACTATTTACATGAAATTGATTCACTGAAATAATCTCTTTAACATGAGAAAGCCTCAGGAAATTCCGGCTTTACTGTAACTGTTGCTATGGTTCTCTGAAACACTAGTTTTTCAATATTCTTCTCTTTAAATCCAATCACTCACACACAAGCTATTAATGGCAAAAAACAGCTCACTTTTCAATCTTGCATGGCATTCTCAGTTAGTTAGAAAAACAGGAACGACAACACGGATGTCATTCATCTTCCATGCAGTGCTTGGGTTGGCTCACGACTGTGCTACCATTGTGTCACTGGTGTTGTCTGAGTTTCTGAACACTACACAATCAACATACAGACACCTGGAGGGGGCGGGGCTAAACCATCCCCTTCACAGTGAAGGCCAGTGCTTGGGTGTGTTAGTGCATGTCAGTGGCATGCTGCTTGCAGAGAGAATATGAGGGTTTCACTTGTAAAATGGAGGTCTTGCCGTACTGGGTGGAGCTGCACTGCCGACACCGGGATCTGCATGGTTCCGGGTGGCGCCGTGAGGAATACCTGAGGAATAGCACCTGGCCAGAGAGATAGAGAGAGACACACGTCCAATTCAGAAGTTTCATTCGGATGATCGTTTAACAGACAAATCCAGAAACGGTGTGCATGCTGTACAGGCTGAACCAAACCCACTTCAAACACTAGCCAGTTAACTTCCTTCCTGTACATTAACTCCAGACCTGGTTTCAAACAGTTATTTGAGCATTTGATCAAGCTTGCCTTGCAGCAGGAAAATATTAAAAAGGCAAGAAAACTCCTACATGAAGCCGTGTCTGATTCATACATCCCAACAACCCCCCCCGGTTTCCACATTCACCCGCAGCCGACGGAGCCTCACCTGTGTCCCAGCGAAGCCTACTGTAGTCTAGCGTGGTCTCACCTGTGTCCTGGCCCGGACCGTGGGACACCTGCATAGTGGAGGAACCCTGGGAGAAGGCGTTGAGAACGGCCAGGCCGCCGTCGGCCAGCGTTGGCGTGGACGCGTACATCACCGTGTGGGGGCTGGTGTACATCATGTGACCCCCCATGGACGTGGCCGCTGACGACGTGACAATGGTCGCTGGGGGAGGGGGGCGGTTAAGTGACTTGAGACATTGTCCAGCAGATGGCACTGTATCACCAAGGATATCACCTAATACTGTTTAACTGTAGTTCACCAAAATGTGTTAGACTCCAGTTACACAGAGGACACAATCACATCACTCACACCCAGGCCAAACATTCACTAGTTATCTACCTGGACTCCACCCATATCGGACAGGGTTACATTCTCAGAAATAAAGTGAATAGAATGTACAAATCCTTGTTTCTAACGGAAACGCCTGTTCTATTCATATAATCCTAGCCGGTGGGGGAAATTCATATGGGTTACTTCTGGATTAAAAACCGCAGATAGACAGGCACTTGGTTACACAAAGGAGGGTTACCGGTGGAGACAGATGAGGTCTGGGAGATCTCTGAGCTGCTGTCGTTGGCGTGTGTGGTGGGCTGAACATGGATTGCCTGCAGCTGCTGGGTCATCCCTCCCCCTGGACGACAGGCGACACAGAAAACAACAGCTTGTTCACCTGGGCCGGACAATGTTCTGCCAGAGCACTTAGACGTGGGAGCAATACTGCAACCTAAATGGGACACTGTTTCATCCGTCTCGTCACATCATGCCGGTGTTATTACGGTTATCCCTTAATACATTCCAACTGGCCACAGACAGACATGCACAGGCAGGCTGGCAGAGAGACAGGCAGGCTGGCAGAGAGACAGGCAGGCTGGCAGAGAGACAGGCGGGTGTCTTTTCTCCAGAGCAAAAATGGGACCACCACAACATCCGCAACAGCTAACATGAACTCATCCGTTTTGGGAATTGGTACCCAATTCCTCCCAAGCACGTCATATGTATTTCACAAAGCCCACGGTACACCAGCCTGATCATCCCACAACTTATTTAATCTAAAATAGAATGACTTGCAGCCTACCAATCCCCATCCAGACTGGAGCCCCCGGCCCATATTTACTTTTTGTTTCATTAACGAGCCTCAGTCGCGTTTAGTCATTTTATTGCAGTGAAAGTGAAGACGTCCGCGCCGGCAGGTCTTTCTGCCTGAACAGGCCGACGGACAGACTGACCTAGGGCGACGGCAGCGGGGAAGCGGAAGACGGCCTGCTGGCCTTGCTGTGCCAACTGTGAGGCGCTGAGCTGCTGTCCCTGGATGGCCAGCGAGTGCTGGTGTAGCTGGCTGAGCGGAATGGTGGGGGTGCCAGGGGGAAGCGCAGTGCCTGCTGCAGGGGGAGAATGGGGGTGGAGAGAGAGAGAGAGAGGGGGGAGTTGTATAGCCACATCGTCACATGGCCCACAGACAGTTGCCCTTTTTTGGGGGAGGGGTGGGTCTGAAGGAGGTTTGTGTTATTCCACCTGCCACTGCTGTCATGTGCCAGACAGGTGATGCAAGCACAGAAGAGGAGAAAGAAGGGGCAAGAAGAGAGAAACCGAGTGAGAGAGAATAGACAGAGGTGCTCCCAAGCTGCCCTTCATTCTGCCATCGTGATGGGAGGTAGCCGGGGAACAGAAGGTCAGCCACCTTCGCAACCCAACAAAGACCCTGTGCCGCTCCGCCTGTGGTGAGACAAACTACGGGCATCACCCTGGACCAGCACCATTCTGTCACTGCTCCACTATGTGACACCACTTTCCTTTAAAAGGTAGTTAGGTATCAGTTCATAAGGCTGTAAGAGCAGGGACTATTTCATGCCTTGTCACCAGCGGACACGGACCAGTACCCGCGGACACGGACCAGTACCAGCGGACACGGACCAGTACACACTTGAACACTTTAAAGGCAATATTTCAAATCCACTGCAATGCAAATATAGAGAATCTAAGAGGCTTTCCTCATGCCAGGCAGCTTTTAATACAAATTCCAAAACCTTAAAACCCAATATATCTTATGGTTTGGTGGGATCTCCACAGAACCAGATATCATATACTGTCACAAAGGGCATGTCTGGCTCCTCAACCCTGTAAGAGCTGGGGCTTGGTGAATCAGTACTAAATTATCACACCAACAACCCGATCTTCGTTGAATATTCATTACTAATTACAGGGCGGAGTACGGCAGCTCCCGTCGCAGTGGCCATTGTGTTGGGCTTTCTAATTATTCTTCTCATACAATGGAAATCAAAAGGAAGGAGCCCACAGATGGAGAGGCTTTGTAATAAGGATGAGAGGGCTTCGTGCAAATGTAAAACCCAACCTAATGTAAAGCTGAAGTGGAGATTCAAGGCAGGCTACTGCCACAAACAACCTTCAGGGCCACGGCAACACCATTCACATTCAGATGAGCTCGACAAAACCGGAACCGGTTTCAAATACACGCTTGTTGAAGTAGGAGATCCACTGGTCTAAAGGTTCTGACTTGGTGCACCTCAGCAGCCCGGGTTTGAAACCAGCCCACCGCTTTATTCTACTGAAGTCTTTTTCCCCTTGGTCTCCATTACAAAAGCACAAAAAATGCCAGGAAATACACAGCATCCTCCACAGAAACGCTTAAATAACACTTAAGCGGTTTGTGCAATGGAGCTTTTTTATAGTTGAAATTCCTTTTAAAGTAATTAAATATCATCTAACTAGGTTAACCACGATTTAAAACGATTGTTAACTACTTTTCAAATACCCAATAAGACCAAACAGATTTGCAAACTGTTAGGTCTCATGTTACCTCCAGTACCATTGTAAGAGCATTAAACTGCAGCTCCTAATAAACCAGGTACATCTGTATGAGATATACATGTGGCACAACAAATAATAACTTTTAATTGTGACATCCAAAACCCATCGCCTTACTGCAAACTAGATACCAACGTAACTAAAACGGTCTTTTATAATCGTGGCATATGGTCCCCTTACAGACTAGGTGGTTTGAATCCTGAATGCTGATGAGCAATAATGATGTGGTATATTACAATGGTTAAGGGCTGTATCCCTGCCCACTGCGAAGGGCCATGGCTTTGACCAGCCGTTACTGTGGCCATGGTGAATAATAGCATCACTTGGTACAGCATAGCAGAGATCCCAGTATGACTGTAGGTACCTGACATGAAGGTGAAGCCACTGGGCAGCTGCATGACCTGACCCCCGGAGCTGCCGGCAGTCTTCAGAACGGTGCCGTTGGCGTTGCTGCTGGCCGAGACGGGCGCCAAGTAGTTGGTGATGGGAAAGGAGGCCCCGCTGCTCACCTGCATGGTGGTGGAGGTGGCGGGGGCCGTGGGCGAGTGGGTACTGGTGGTGCCAGGGAGGTTGGCCACCGT
Organism: Esox niger; assembly: GCA_016801105.1. Lineage (NCBI taxonomy): Eukaryota > Metazoa > Chordata > Actinopteri > Esociformes > Esocidae > Esox > Esox niger. Next base: position 3,202 of record JACXGJ010001558.1, on the reverse strand, counting down.
GAACGCTGGCTTTAGCTGCTCCTGGGGAAGGGGAAGCAAGCAGTAATTAGCGGAGCCGTCCACATAGCGTCATGAAAAAGGAGACAAGCCATAACAGAAACTAGAAAAGGATCTCTGCACACTCAGGATCAACGTAACGTTAAATGCATTATGAGCCATTATGTGACCCAAAGCATCCACAAATAGGAAATTGCCTTCATTCTGCCTGTGCAGAGATGTGGTTTTTAAGTGTTTCTTATGAGGCAGTGCCCAAACATGGTCTCCGTTTGCTTGCTTTGACGGGGGACAAATTCCCTGACTTAATTCCCTTACTGGAACACTCCAGCATGTTAAATGAGTTAAAGAAATGTCCTAATGAAGTGTGTGGGAATCACTTTTCAATAGATTGTCACTCAGGACCCCAATGGAAACCTTACGACTTGGTGTTTACATCCTTGATAGTTGGTGATGTGTACGGGTTGCCATGTGTAACATCATTCACTGATTTTATAAGTGTCAAATAAAACTGATCAGTCAATCAGTAAAGTACATTAAGGGAACTGGTGTTTCATGTGATGATAGTTTACTAGAATGATAGTTCACCAAACAAGAAGTATTTGGACAACTCAGCCACCATAGAAGAGTACAAGCACAGGTGTTTCCTGAGTGGGCAGAAAAGCATTCATTTGTCTCTGACAATGGAAAGAACACACCATGTATTGGTGCTGTAAAACAGAACATGCATGATATTTCAATGGTTGATTAAAGGGCAAAAGACAAGGGCATCCGGAGAAAATGATCCTAGTGTGTCCCAACAACTAATGAGTTACCTTCGGCCTGGCAGATCACTGGTGAGCATTTTCACCACAGATGTGTCCCGTCAACAAGAGAGAGATGGGTGGACAGATGCTGATCTTGCACTATGGGCCTGTTTCTGTAGCCATGCAGCTTTGTGCACCTACTGGATTTAATGGGCAGCAGGACCATCGCTGCTTGGGTTTCAATGAGAGTAGCTTTTCCCAAAGACAGCTTGGCCCTGCATTAAGTCTTCCTTTTAGTAGAGCTGCAATGTGTTATCGGGTGGGGACTACCCGTGAACAGTTCCCAGAAAGGAAAAAACTAAACTGCTAGCCCCTTATAATTCAAGAATAAGTCTTTGAGACTTCTATCCACAACGACTCACAGTGAGTGAGTATATTTTCCGTACCATTCCTCCGTGGGAATCATACCCACAAATCTGGCACCACATTTATCAGAGCCGCCAGGGACCACAATTCGAACTATATTTGATGATGAATACGCACCGCGAGTGAGAGGTCAATTCAATTAATGTCCGTAGAGTGACTGGCCCAGTCTGCTGGGGAGGGCTTTGGAAGGGCTGACAGCTGGACTCTGTCTGGTCCAGTATTCACATCCAGACCAGAAATAACTCTACACTCAAAGGCACCTCTAAAGCCAGGCAACTACTTTAACTGAAACCTGAACAATAGACTACCTTTCTGTGCCGTTATGAATTCATGCTTATAAAGTAGACGCCAGAAACAGCGGTCACAAACACACACCATTCAAACATTTCCCATTTCATCAAAATGTACTTCAAATTAACATTGACATTTTAAAACCTTGGGGAACCATCTTTTTTAAACACATTAAAAAAAAAATCCATATTTGAACTGATTATAAGCTACACACCTGAAAACTGAATCTCCAGAATGTCATTCAACATGGTTAAGGGTACTAATCCAATTCAGTTCAATTGTATTTGGGAAGGAAACAATAGACAAGATTTGAAACACCCCTAACTTAACTTAGGCATATTGGACACCAATGCCACAGAAGGAACCAATGTTGTACATGAATATCAGCAGAAGAAACTGCAGTGTCACACCCAAATCACCATCATAGTCAAAATTCTCAGGAATAAAAGCGCTCTGCCCATGTATTTTGATGGGTTACCATGACAACTGGCCTCCCAGACATTGCATCCCTGTAAAACGACTGACGGGCACGTTTTAACAGAGCCTAAATGCTTCCATCCACCCTCATGAAGACGTCGAGGTAGAACCATACCAAACCACCTGCATGGCGACAGACTTGGAGAAAAGCTAAGGTTTTCACTACACTGGGTAACTAAACAGAATTTGTGGAATCGTAATAACAAGACAGCATCATACCAAATGTATGCGAGGGTGTACAATAGCGATTTACAAGTGGGCTGCCAAGAGTTATGCTAGAACAGAATGTACCCTACGCAGCCACATGCACTCAAACTCTTGATGTATAGCTTGGTTTCAGAGATCCTCGCTTGTCATGACTGGTAAATTTGAGAATCTCATTGGATGGACTCTGATTAGGCTGGAACTAGTGGTCCTGAACTGAATAGCAAACTCAACCGAGAATGTACATTCACAGTTTGACTTTCAGGTATACCTGCTCATTAACATAAATAGCCAAATAGCTAATAATGCAGATACAATTCAATATAAAAAGCATGCAGACACAGTCAACAGATATAGTTGTCCTCCCCATTCTATTGTTTGGTTAAACATGTGATTATTGCCTTGGACAATAGTATGATGGTTGGTGCCAGACATGGTGGTTCAAGCGTCACAAAACAAGACACCTTGGGTTTTTCCTCATACTGTAGTCTCTGGATTACAGACAAAACAAAAAAGATCTAATGAGTGACAGTGCTGTGTGTGAACACCCCTTGTTAATGAGAAAGGTTAGAGACCGGCCAGACTAAAACCTCAACGTTTTATTTGTTCATGATAACACTTACTCAGTATCCAGCACATCCGCTAAAAGACTGGTAGTTTTACATAAAAATAAATGACATCTAAGGATAAGGAAGACAATGTCTTAAACCAGAACAAAAATGTTATATTTAAGTTCTGGGTACATACACTAGGTTTTAAGAGCAGACTGTTTAGATCTGTTGGCAAGTTATGGGCCAAATATATTAAACAAATCTATGAAATTTGATATTCACACACACACACACACACACACACACACACACACACACACACACACACACACACACACACACACACACACACACACACACACACACACACACACACAAAATGTAAAACATTAACACCAATTGCTTCCCTCATCCTGACATACGCATCTCATTTAGACCAGACAGAGGCACGCGGTTTGCATGCAGAATTTGTCCACGAGAGATGAAAACAAACACTGCCTTCTATGTTGAGGA